>JAXQQM020088804.1:0-33452 GCA_034641835.2 Pinus albicaulis
TAGCATTAGTTACTATTTTCAAAATAATGAAGATCAGTATTGACATCACTAAGTCTATTGTTGCAAGTATTTCTTATATTATTGATGCAAAGGGAGTCAAAATCATATGGCACTTACCTACATTATCTTACTTAATTAGCCCTATAGTTTAAGTCAATGCAACATGACTCTAATAAGAAACCCTTGCCCTATAGTCTTAATTAAATTTGGTCTTTATTAGAGGTTTTGCTTGCATGAGGACATGCAAGATGATCGACATGGGGGGATGTTAGGCCTCAGAATTGTTATGTTTAATTCACGTTATCACCCTATGCTTACTCATATTTTTCATTTTTATTACTATCATTTTGCGCAATTGTTAGGCTAGTATCTTAAACTTGCAACATGATAAGGTAATTGTTCATTATTTAACCTATTTTATTTATTTCAATAAGATTTGCATCAAAATGATTATTGATGATGTTTCTAATGTTTTTTTAGGAAGGCATATGAAATCACGATAAAATATACACATGTTTTTGTACCAAGTTCTGTTCCTACACCAACACTCATACACTAGCATTCTTGCACCGATTTGGGGTATTGACATCTCAACACGCTTACAGGGAAAGAAAAAGATGGTTATTGTAAAAAATGATGTTATAACAACTTACCATGAGTTGGATTGCACCCAGGTCACATGTGTGGGTTTGTAGAAGCAAATCAACAAATATGCTCAAAATACGCATAGTTTCCAAGTTGCAAGGTTTGGCCTCGATTTTCGTGTAGTTGGAGGCGAATGTCAAACATATGAGAAAATGGGTATTTTAAAAATATAAAAAATTATATAGAACCCAAAAATTTTCCAAATATTCACATCATTCTAAAATTTACACGCAGGTATTTGAAGCAGTTTTATGTAGAAATTAGCTGAATAAATCACTTATTCAATGTATATTAACATGATTACACATCAATTTCGAATTGCATGCATAACACATAACCTCTTCTACAATTAATTGTCACATGCGAAAAGAATAGAAGCGATCGCACATCAAATCATCACACACATTAACACAGTATGTATGGGGAAATCTTATAGCTGTAAACCCAGAAGCTATATGTGTATATTATAATGGATAAAACATGTAACAACTCAGTTCAATACTCCTCACAAGTACTCACATTTTCCCATATACATTCTCACAACCAGCTGTAGTTTTGAATAGGTTATTTGTTCCAAATCTTTCCTCCTGCTTTAATTAGCCTTGCCTCTATTGCGCAATCATGGCCTGTATATGTAGAGATCCAAGGTTCGAATCCCCTTGGCTTGACTGCGCAATTGTCATGGACAATTCCTCCAAGTGTAATGCAAATCTCATGCATAACTGATCCTCCAACTGATAGCTATACTCACCCTTTCATCTACCTCTTTCACTGGTCTCCACTGAACTGATCATGCACTGTAGTGAACTGATGTGTTCTTGAGTTGATTAATGAGTTACTAATTAATGAATTAAATAATATTTAATTCACTCCACTCATAACTAATTGATTAGCTAGTTAAACTAATCTCAACTAGTTCAACTAAGATAAACAGAACACAACTCCACTATCTGTCCCGTTAACTCCTCCAAAACTTCTGCCACTGAAGTCCAACTGAAGTCAACCATGCAAGATGCCATCAAACCCTAGGAACCACGTGATCCCTCTGTCAGTTGCATGAGCCACCTCCATGACTCGAACTGAAGTGCTCCAAGAGAGTAAACTGTTGTTTATAGTCAAAATATTATTAAGGGTAAATAATATTTGACTTCCATATTTTTAGGAGACACAGTCTAAAAATAGCCTAGGTCCTAAAAATAAGGGTCTCATCTATTTTTACCAACATGCCGCATACTTCAAGAATCTCCAACTGGAATTCCCAAATTATGCTCCGTATGTATAAAAATAGACATAGTCTAAAAATAGACTTTGCGCCAGAATTTGCCTGCGGGCCCACTTAGTGAAGGCGACTTCATTTCACTAAGCTCCATCATCTTGCTGCATTCTCAACATTATAAAAAATGACTGCTTTTCCATAATTCTAGGATCTTGCCCAGATTTGCCCAAAAATGGAAAATTCGTATCATATCTACATTTTCTCAAAGGGACAATGGTTGTACTGGCCTCCTATTGATGGGAAGTATTTGGGATTCAATCCCTCATCTTGTTTTCAATAGATTGGCTTGTCTAAAGCTAGATTTGTAATGTACAAATATTAAAAAAAAAAAAACAAAGTTATGCTAAACAAGGGGGAGGAGAAAGCCATTCATTATACTTTCATGTTGTTGGATTGAAATATAGGGGGTTCTTACCCCTTCCCTCATATAATTTGGAGGCTATACTGCGGAGGATGTATTAAGAACCAAGATTCATTTAATAGAAATATTTATGATAGGTTTCCATGTTTTTCATATTTTGTCCTATGTTGATTATTAAAACAATGTAGTTAATTTTTAATTTATAGGGAAACGAGTTGGTTGGCTAGGGCCTAGCCAACCCAGCTCATTCTCCCTTATCTAGTTCGTTGTATGTATTTTATATTTGGTTATGGTGTGTAGTTTTGACTGGGTTATTTGAATTTTTTTGTAAGCATACATTTACATCTTGTAACAACAGAGTGTGCATTTATCCTTCATTAGCTTAGTTATTAAGTTGTATTTTTGTTTTGAAGCCTTATAGGCTTGTCATGATTACATATTCCTTTAAAGGTTAACAATAACAAAACTTTGAATGCCTTTCTTATTGCATATCATTCTATGACAATACTATTGAAGAGTAGAGAGGTTATGAAGGTTGAGTTTTTTGTTGAATGATTTTGTGAAGGCTATGATTCAAACTTGTACATTGAATAAATAGTGAAATTGGTTCCTTTACTATTTATTTCAATTAATTCACTCATCATGAGGTTTTAATGAAATTTGAATCTTTGTATTTATATTATTAATCCCTAGAAAATTGGTTATTTTAAATCTCTTTTTTGTTGGGTTAAACAAAATAATGTTGCTTTGGCTCCATAAGTTGAGGGTTCATTTGTATGATTGTTTTCAGTATAGGAATGTAAGAATAGAGTAGAGGAACATGGTCATTCTGGTATAGGAATATAATTTTCATAACAACATAAACAAACTCACTCTGTTTTCCTAGTGCAGGAATGAGACAGTAAAGAGTTTTCTAGCGTTGAATTCTTGCAGTAGTGCAGGAACAATTATGTGTGGATTTTTTAAGCACTCTTTTGACAGTGTTTTATTGAAGCCTATGTTTTATTAAATTTTTATTATTTTCCTAACATGTAGCCTGATTTTAAATTAATGATTTTATGGGTGAAGTAGTTTGTGCCTAAGTTTATTAGTTTTATTTTTATTTTTTTCTAATCGAGTTGCCAAAATATCAGTGAAGGAATGGGAAAGAGTGATTTACTTAGTGCAAGAATGATTGGAGATTTGTTTTTGATTAATTTTGAACAATCTTTTGAGCTGAATGAATTGATACCTATGTTCTTTTCATACTTTTAATCATTTATCTAGTTTGAAATCTCAGTTTGTTTGATGAGTGAAGTGGCTACTGTCGTGATTGATCAACTTCTTTTTCTTTTAATGAAATTTTCAAATATAGTGTAGGAATTGAATTTATAATTTATGCACTATTTTCGAAGACTTAGAACATTGTTAATGATTTTACAAGATTAGTGTTTCACTTTTAATGAAAACTTTTGATTGTAGGATTGGAGTGGATAATGATTTTTGTTTGCAGGACAAATTAGGGTTTTGTTTTATAGGTTTCTGAAGTCCCTCTGTGGCATTTCTAGTGTTGCACCTCAAATTTCATGAACTCCCGGATTGAAAATGAAATGTTGGTCCATTAATATGTCATATACTACACCCAACACGACCAAAAATAAAATTTATTGATGGTTGTTAGTATTTTGATAATACGAATGAATAGAATATGGTTTTACATGAAATTATTTTAATATGAGTTTCTTCAAGTTTCTTCCATTAGGGATATAAATTATGTTCTTGAATTTAATCAACCCATTTTATGTAAGGATATACTCCTTACTTTCTTTTCCTTGAAAACCTTGTTGTAATATCTCTTTTAATTTTTCATATTTCTCATATTACTTCCCTACATTTTTAATTATTTCTTCAAGGTCATTTCCATAGGAACTTATGATTAATACATGATTCATTTTCAAACTATGGCTGAGTGCATACGCCACTCAATTTTCCTTTCCTTCAATGTATCTCATCTTGAATCAAAATCACTGAGCATGGCTAGTCATCTAGACTACCTAAAATTTAATTTAGTTTGATCGAACAAGTCCTTCAACCCTCCATGGTCAGTTATTAAAATGAATCTTCTATCAAGGAGGTAATTCCTCCACATTTTCAGTGCATGGATAATGGAAACTAGCTCCAATTCATGGGTTACATATTTTTACTTATGCCCTTTTAGTTTTCAAGATTCTTAACAAACCACTTAAAATTCTTGCATTAAGAATCCATCGAGTGCTTCCCCATAGAATTTTTTTCAAACCATAGTGTATTTATGAAGGTTTGTTATTATTAGCACTAGTGCAATGGTTAGCAACTACTTCAGTTGATTGAATATTTTTTCACAATCATTTTCCATTCAAACTTATTTCCTTTTGTAAAGTTTTGATTGGATAACCAATCTTGGAGAAATTTCTAATGAATATTTTTTAATAGCCTGCCAAGCCCATGGGGGACCTAATTTATTCCACATTCTTTGGCATTGGCCACTCCATGATGGCCTTAACCTTATTTATATCAATATCTACCCCATCCTTTGAGACAATGTGTCCCAAATAATGGACTTGTGATTGGAAGAACTCACATTTACTAATATTTTCATAAAGTTTATGCTCTCTTAGCAGTTTTAATACTACGACTAAATGCTCTTCATGCTTATCCTTGATTTGGATTAGACTAATACATCATCAAAAAATAACACTAAAAACTTATCCAAGCTAGGACGTAGCATGTTATTCATCAATAACATAAAAGTTGCAGGGGCATTAATAAGCCCAAAGGGAACTACCACAAAATAATAAGGCACATACCTCATCCTATATTTTTTATTATGGATGTATTTATTGTTAATGGACACTTGATTTTATCCCGATCTCAAATAAATCTTTGAGATAACTGCAACACCTCAAAATTGATCAAATAGGTCATCAATTCTTAGAAAAGTATACTTATTCTTGATGGTTACCTTCTTCAATTTCCTGTCATTAATGCACCACATAAGTGTGTCATCCTTCTTCTTCACAAATAATACAGGTGCTTATCATGCCAAAACACTTGGCCTTATGTAACCTTTGTCCAACATATCCTTGTGTCGTAGATTCAACTCAATTAATTTAGGTGTATTCATTCTATATGGGGCCTTGGATGCTAGAACTTCTCTAGACGTTAATTAAATGAGTAAATCCACCTCCCAATGAGGAGGAAACTTAGGAATTTCTTCAGGAAATATATCTTGAAACTAGTTCAAGATAGGGTATTTTAATATAAAATTACTGTCATTATTCCCAACATTATTGTTAGTTTCAGCGCTGCTTAAAATTTACACATAAAATAAGATACAACCCTTCCTGTAGATTATATTGACTTGCATAGAAAACATTAATCAAACTAACATGGTATTTAATTTTCCCCATAGTACTCTATGCTATCCATCCTCATAAAGACATTCGATGGAATTTTCGTAACAATCCACCTTGGTGCAATGCAAGAACAACCAATGCATTCCCAAAAATGCATCATACAACCCTAGTGGAAATACATTCAGTTTGGAAGTTGTTGGAATTCCACTCAGCTGTAGTGGGAATTTGTTTTGTTTTGTTGGTAAGTTAGTTTAATCTATATTAATTCAAAGAGAAACATTACATAGACAATAGGCTGACTTGGTAAGTTGCGCTTAGCCAATACCAGCCTTCATTTATTTTAGAGTAATGGAGGAGTGGGGTTGTCTCCTGGGAGGAAACTAGCCCTATAGTAGCCTTAGACAGTAAAAAATTACAAGGTGTGCCTTAACACATGAAAAAAAAAAAGTTCTACAATATGCGCTAAAATAACATAAAACATAAAGGAGTCGTGTGACCTCGCAGTCCTGGTGTTCTAGCATCATCATCGGTAACAAGGTCCTCCTCCTTGATGCGGCATCCATATTCCTGCACTATGGCTTCCTCCTAAGCAGTTGGCAGGCGCGGGGGCTTTGAGGTGGATGTGTAGAGAATGGGAGCAACCAGGTACTCAGCATCTGGTACACGTGTCCAAACACCCTCCGAGTCCATGATCCATATATCAGTGTCTTCCCTCACTGTCTCTTGTACCAGAAGAGGCTCAGATTTGCATGGAGCAGGATGCTCCTGGTGCACTAAGGTGGATTTCCTAGGTCCCCTTCTGCCCCTCTAAGTCTTCTGAGCTTGGGAATCCTCCTCCTGGGTGTGCGTAGGGCGCTGCGATGCATCCCTGTCGTGGCTAAAAAAAAAGGGAGCCCTCGAAGGATTCCAAATGACTGTCTTCACCTCGTTGATAACGCCTCGGGAAGACGCCTCTTTAGCCTCCCCTAATGGTGCTTTGGCGCAGATGCGGAGCCATTGGGGGGGAGGAGAAGCTAAGGGTTGGGGGCTGGGGTAATCATGGATACGTGTGATTCAGAGGAAATCTCCATATAGGAGAAGGGAAAGGATGTGCGCGAATGAGTAAAGTGTAGCAGAGGAGTGTACAGATGGGGGGGGAAATGAGGGGGTTTTCCACTGAAAGCGTACAGCCGGAGGGATCTACGAAGGCAAGGAAAATCAGGGGGGATTGCGTAGCCATGGGGTTGCAAATCAGGGTAAGTGCTTAGTATCCTGGTGCTAGAATGGGGATGCGCAGGGGGAAGGGCGCACGTTGACACACGTCTGGTGAAAAAATCAAAGAAACTGACGCAACAAAAAAATAACTAAGGGGGGCATGGAGAGCTCTGGAAACCAACAAGAGCATCTTGAGGATAACACAATGAGGAGGGACCTCGCCTTTTAAGGACTTGTGGCACAAGCGGGGATGCTATGCATTATTGTGACACACTCGTGGGTGCAAGCTAGAATAGTTCTCATGGTGTGGCATGTGATTCAAGGTATGAAAGTGGATCAGATGCATCATGGAACTCATTGTAAATGATTGCAGAGGGGAGGTTCCACACCAGGTAAAAACTGGAGGTGCAGGTCTTCATCATCCCATGCGTGGGAAGAAGTTGTTTCATACGTACGTGTCCTGTCACCCATAGCTGGGGGAGGGTGATCCTTTTGGATGAGATTTTTGCATTTTGTGAGCAATGGACCATCCTCAATTTGAGAGAAGTTAGAGTAGTACAACATTTTTTGGCTTTCCACACCTTTATTGGCTAGTTGGTCCGCAACAATGTTTACTTTTCTTCGCACATGATGAAATGTGGTTTCCCTGTGATTCTGTAGCAACTGTTCCAGGAGCTTGAGCTGGTTAGCGAGCTTCTATCTTGTGGGGACCTTTGAGGGGGGTGGAACCATGCAGGATATGGGTGGACGCCTGAATTATGATTTATGAGTCTCCCTCCATTTCCAATGAAAAAAATTTGACCTCAATGGCTCTGGAAAAGCCCTGGATGAGCCCCTCCAACTCGGAGGAATGTTGTTGGCTCATCCCAAGTTTCCATAGAAGGAAATAAGGGGTTTAACTTCGGAGTCTCTGAATGTTCCCCCAAAACCAACATTCCCTGGGTTTCCCTTAGAGGCTCCATTGAAATTTCATTTGAAGAATCCAGCTGGAGGGGGAGCCCATTGATTAGGTGTGCTGGTCCTTCCGGCATTCATGGGGAGGTTGTCCAGAGGGGAGATGATGGTTATTCGCCAGTGGTTCCAAATATGGAATTCAACAATAGTTTTTAGGAGGTCTTCATTACCCTAATGAGTCATGGCCAACATTTCTACAAGGCTACTATGTATCCTGGCCCATATTTTCTCTCAAGTGGAGGCTTTGTTTTTAAAGATCCCTCTGTTTCTTTCTTTCCAAAAAATCTAGAGAAGTAAGTTGGGAAGCAACTGCCATAGTCGATTCAGGAGGTTGCTGAAGTAGGGTTTATCCAGACATTTGCTGATGGTATTGATGATGTCGCCCTTGTCTTGATTGGATCGTCTTCATAAGATTTCAGTCCTCTCCCATAGGGAGTTGGTTATTGGGCAGAGGTCTAGCAAGTGATCTATGGTTTCATAGTTGTTCTGGCAAAGTGGGCATCTTGAGGGTCCCACAAAGCCTTGTTTCAGAATATTCTCCCAAGTGAGGATGTGTCGTTTGCTGAGCATCCATAAAAAGGTAGCTACTTTGGGCCAGAGCTTGATTGACCATATCTTCTTCCATAACTGATTGGTGGGGCCAGGGTTCTACTGTTGTAAGAGATTGCATGCTTCTTTGGTGGATTAGTTGCCACTTGGAGTATGGCCCCATATTAGAATGTCGGGTAGATGCTGTGCTCCAATTTTTCTTTTAGTCGTTAATTCCTCCCAAATGTCTCTATGATTCTCGTTGTTCCAGTCTGCCTGCCATCCATCTGTCCAAAGCTAGGTTCTGTATCCTTGAGTTATTTCATTGGTTGAGAAGTCTTGGATGAAATTTTGATGTCGTGCCTATAGGAATGTGCTCCAGAGGGGTCTAGGAAAGATTGAGGATAAACTGGGCAGTTTCTGCCAAGAATCCTCTGATAGTATGGCCTAACTGCCACTGCACAGTTCCCATAATCTATGTGTTTGGATCAAATTTTTTTGGTGGCTGTAAGATTTCTAGATTTGGGATCCTCCTGGATCAATGTTGAATCGTATTAGATCCTCCTTGGGCCAATTCCCTGCATACTTGGCTGCCCATAGAGTTTCCCAAGGCGTGTGAGGATTAGATATCGATTTCCACCATATGTTAGCTCCCATGATGCTATTGTTGTGCTCAGGATCTCTCAAACCTAGATCTCCCTGTGATTTCAGGGAACATACTTCTTTCCAGTTGACTAGAGCCCATTTGTTTCTATCTTTAGTCCCTCCCCTAAAGTAATGTTCTTTGCAAGTTGCGCATAGCTTTGAGAACCCATTTTGGAGCCACCAGAATGGAGAAGAGGTAAATGGGTAGAGACTGAAGGACTGCTTTGACGAGAACCATCTGTCCAGCTATGTTAAGAGAGCATTGGGTCTAGTTAGACAGTTTGGTTTCCATTCGATCCAACAGCTCTCTCTGGGAGGTGTGATTGATAGTTGAATCTATGAGAGGGGATCCTAGGTATTTGGAAGGCATAGAGGCTATGGTGAAGCTCAGAATGCGAGTGATGTTGCGCTGAGTGATGAGGGGAGTATTGAAGAAGAATATTTGGGATTTTTCAGAGTTGACATTTGTACTGGAGGCTTAAGAGAAACAGTCAAGCAGAGTTTTGAGGGAGCGAGCTTCCTGGACCAAGGGGTGTCCCGTTATCATATTATCATTCATAAATTGTTGATGAGATATGGGAGGTAGATTGTGGAGGGTAATACCCTAAAGAGTACACGATTGGATAGAGATTTTTATTAGTCGGCCTAGGCCTTCAGCCATAATAATAAAGAGGAAGGGCGGGAGAGGATCCTCTTGTCTTATACCTCTAGAGGGATTGAAGGTTGTCGAAGGAATGCCATTGACCAAAATGATAGAAATGGGGATGATATCAGGCTTATTATCCATCGGACCCAGGTATGGATGAAACCAAAGGCGAGGAGGACTTACTTGATATAGTTCCAGCTAAGTTTGTCAAAGGCCTTGGAGAGGTCAATTTTGAGGAGCATACTAGTTTTTTTGAGATTTTGAGAGAGTGGATGACCTCATGGGTTAGAATGATTCCATCAAGGATTTTCCTGCCCTCAACATACCCCATTTTCTACGGAGATATGAGCATGGGAAGGATTTCTTTCAGTCTGTTAGCTATGACCTTGGAATGATTTTGTAAATAACATTGCAAAGCACTATAAGTATGTACTTACTTGGAGAAGTGACATTGTATTCCTTTGGGACAAGGGTGAGGACGGTAGCATAGAGAGTTGGCAGAATCCAGTGGGTGGTGCGCAATTCCTCGACTGCGCCCTAGACCTCCTCTTTGATGGTGTCCCAGAAGAAGTGAAAGAATTTTGTGGTGAATCCATCCAGGCTCGAAGCTTTCCCTTCCTTTAATTGGAATACCGATTGTTCAACCTATGCCAATGAGGTGGCTTTAAGAAGCATCCTATTATGATCTTTAGTACCAATTTTGGGTATGTGCTGAGTAATTCTTCCTATGCCCTCCTGCCAGTGAATATTGGGATCATGGAGGATATCCTTGAAGTGGTTGTGAAAATCCTTAGTGATGTCCCCTTGTTTTTTGATCCAATCCACATTCTGATTTTTGAGTACTGTGATTCTTTTGTGCATCCTGTGCTGGATGGTGGAGCGGTGAATTTTTTTTGTGTTTCTTTCTCTGTCTTTAAGCCAACATATTATAATATCCCAAAATGGGGATGCAACAATACATGAACACAATAATGAAAGAGTAGCAAGAAATTATCTCATAAATTGTGTTAGAAACACATAGCCATCAAATGTATGTTGCAGCAGCAAAATTATGATCCATTATATCAACCCAAAGTGGGGAAATGTAGCAATATATGCCCTAAAATCAATATTCCCAGATAATTGTGTTACAATAGGAAGAAATAATGTTGGGATACCTTAGATAATGTATTATGGGACTTATTTCCAGAAAATATTTAGAAACAAATCCCTTTTGATGGTTTAAACAAATCTCCCGGTCCCAATATGGCTCAAAAAGGCCCAAATCCCATGACTTGACTTATGCAGAGTTTTTTGAAGCATGCATAACGTTATTTAAAAAGGGTTTCTGATAAAATATGGTATATACAAAAGATATGGAGTTTATTATATCAAAGCATGGAGAAAAATGGAGATCTAGCTCATTTTACACATTATGAAGATAACCTGGCAAGGGTTTCATGAAAGCACAATGTACAAAATGTTAGATATGCAGATCTGGATCTAAAAAGGACGCAACATAACTGAAGCTATGTATATATACATCTGAATAATACAAGGAATGAAGGAGTATCCTTCTTACAAACTTTCTGGGAGAAAGGTTGACCTTTTCCCTGAGAAAGCAACTCAAGATCGAGGGGATTGACCCTCTCACTGCAACACTGTAAGAAATGATGTAGTTCTTGCAAGGGACTGTGCTTTAGGTGATGGGATTACTTTGGCCAAGTGCCAAGATATGAAATTATGCTCCAGAACCTTCCTCACTGATCTTCCAAAGGAATGGAGGCTCCCTCCTCTAAAAAACAAGCACTGGAAGTGGTGTTGTGAACCCCCACTGCAACACCCTCCAACACAACATTATACTGCTGCAGAAATAACGTTGTAGCTGAAGGATGATGCTTGGCCTCAAGCCTGGATGTGGAGAAATTCAATATAAGCTCCTTCAAGAGGCCTCTCAAGAAAGGAGAAGGATTCCTAAACAGGAGATCCTTCTCCTAAGCAACACAAAAATCTCAACTAAATAGTTGGAGAAAGTAGAATAGTCATGCAGACCAAATTCAAATTATCAAATCATAAAATGTCTTGCTATGGCTGCCTTGCCCTCGTTTTAAACATGTGTGAGCGTTCTTGCCTTGGGCCGCACTCATTAGGGTTTTATTTCACCAAGGAATCTTCCTCCCACTATCTTTGTGCTATCTCACAAGATGATCTCCACCTCCTATCCCAGCATTGTTGACTTGGTCAAACTTGACCTTGTCCTCATGAAAATGTCCTTGTTCACACCTGAGAGTGTGAAATCTAGCTAGTATTATGATCCCTTTTCACATTATGAGGTATTTTATTCAGATTTTTATTATGCATGGGCATCCTTACCCATTTATTCATCTCCCAAGTGAAATCAACAAAATTTAATATTCCAATTTGCTGCATGAAAATTTTGGAATATTACAGTCCCCCCCTCCCAAATGTTGCTTGTCCTCAAGAAACTACAAGGATAGAACTGAGAAGTCTTCCCTCCTCCTACTGTAGCATCCACATATGATGAACTCCTCCAAGGAATGAGATTCTATCTCATCAATGAATCTCCATATTGCCCCTCCCAAGCATGTAGGCTAGCCAAATAGCTATCATCATGAATAGGTAAAGTACTCAAGGAGGAAATAAGGTGTTGTCTAGAGGTCTGCTCAAGGCATGGATTATGAAATGTATTGGGAACTATCAATCCCATGTGAAACATCCATCCCCAAGCTATCATCCATACAAAATGCATCACCCTCCAACATGGCAACTCATGAAAGATCTCCTCCACCTTGGGCTCCTGCAAAGTAGGTGGGCTGAATAAATGAACTTGGTAGGAAAAGCAGCCTACCTCAAGTTGTCCTTCTCTCCACTTATGATAAGTGTAGAGTTTTTTCTGATCTTGGGCTGCAATAAATCTACCCTCAAGTGGCAAGAAGAAGACTAGATCTCCAAATATCTCCTCTCCAACGTTGTGAATCAAGATTTCCCAAACCATCCCATATGTGATGGATAGAAAATCATCACCATATGGAATCCAATCAATCCTATGGCCCACATCATGGAAAAAAAAGTGTCTTACTGTAGTATCCATATCATTCCTCATGCTCCCCTTGGAACATGCAATGCAAAAAGTGTGGGAAATCTCTTTCCCCAAGGACACATCCAGCCAATGTGTCTCTCCCCCAATCATGCTCTCAATAGAAATAAGAACAACATTAGAAAATGAAATCATGATTAGAACCTCAATGAGGGAAATACTGAAGGTTTCACATGATGCTGGAAAGTACCAACAATTTCCCAAGTGGTTACAATGCAGTTTTCCAAACTGCCACTTCAGAAAATTACATGGCAAGTTGTTTCTTGATACATGGTTGATTATGTATGTTATCACATCTACTAATGAATAGTAAATGGTTGGGTACATTATTTGAACATACATGAAATGGTAAAATGCTTGCCCAAGGCCATATAAGGGATGGATGTCTCCATCATACAATTTGGCCCAATGTTGACCATGTAGCTCAATGAAAAGCTTGCCCTCTTGTGGAGCAATGCGCTGAATAAAAATGGTAAGAGTATGCAAATACTGTGTTAGACAATCAATAAATGCAAAAGCAAGATTCTTACCATGTACTGAAAGTAAGATGATGATAGGATACATGAACAAGCTCTCCATAGTGGTATGACATACTGTCATGAAGAGAAATGAATAATGTGCTGCATGAAGATCCTTCCTCTTATGCTTGGAAATCCAAGTCAAGAAGAACACATCACAGTAATAGATGTCTCCATCCACTACTCCATGTTTCTTATCTCCTCCTTTTCCATTAAGTGCATCAAGAGTGAAGTGATCCCGGGGACACTCCACAAATAAGTCCATGCTCCAAAGTGCCAATGCTGTTGGTCTATGCAAATAGGCTCCTGCCAACTCATAACTCCATTATTTGACATGCTTATTGTCAAAGACATCTCCCATAATGCTGCTACATACAAGAAGTTTCTTCCAAAGTGGAAGTAATTCCATATCATTCAAGGCTAAGGAGTAGCCCCTTTGCACCATGATAGTGCCATCTCCTACTCCTGCAACATCATGCAATGTGTGAGAGAAAATATGCCCTTGCTCTCCCAAGAACAACCAAAGCAACAAAAGTTCTTGATCCCTCCTCATACCTCCATCATACAAATTATGTGGGGAAAACATAATGATTGATATGAAAGATGTCATATCAACATAATGTATCCGTACTCCTTGATTCCAAATGATGCAAGCATCCTGCCAAGTTCCTTCCACCCACACACCCTTAGAAAAAGGATATATCTCATGATGGCCAAACTCTCTCAAGAGTAGCCAACACAGCTTTGCCTCTTGCTGCCCTGTGTCATAAATTTTCAAATGGTTCACCAGCCCCTTGCTCTCCACCCACATCCACTCAACCACTTGTGGATGTCCCCTACCATTCTCCATCTTGGTACTCCTCCAATGAGGGCTACCATCCTCCCAAATCAGTTTTCTCTTCCTGCATTTCATGGGATGTTGAAAGGCAACACCTTGGAGATATTCTAGAAAATACCTCATACCCATAACCATCTTGAATCCATCAAGATCCAAATGTGATGAGGGAAAAAACTCCTCAAATTGTTGAAGAAAATTTCACTCCATGATATGTTGAAGTGCACCTATAATGAGATCTCTCCATGAGACCTTCTCCTCATCAATGGCCCTCCAAAACCAATAAGGTCTTGGACCTACTACAAGTAGAAGTTTCTCTTTGAGCTATGAGATGCTCATTGAGAAAGTGTCATCTAGAAAGAAGAAAGTTTTTCTCACCTCAATATGCCTATCATCAGTCATCCTTCATTCCAAGTCTTCAAACCCCAACCTCAAGTGTGGTATGCAGCTCAACAAAGATCCATGAGGATGATGGTTCATCTCTTTCTTGAATGACTCAAGGTTGCACAACGCAGTGAAATTATGTTGCTCTAGATTAGCAGTATGGAATGGTGTATATTCCTCCATAATTTTTGCTGAAATGACAAGAGATGGAAACTTAGGCATACCTTTGAGATATTTGGATTCATCTTGTGTGGCTGCAAGAGTTCCTTCCTCCCATGTGTTGGCTTCCCCAACTGCTGAAGATGAAGGCTGATCCTCCATGGTTGCGACAACGCTGGTACAAGCCTCCCCAAGTGGTGGTGAGGGCTTCTCCTCCTTTGATATCTCTTCATCAAACCTCTTGATTACCCTTTGAGTAAAATTTTCAAAATAAGATACCTTTTCATGACTCATATGGTTGAACCACCAATTTCTTGTTTTACCCTCTAGGTGCAGAGCTGTAATCTCCATTGTTTCTCTCTCTTCCATTGCATGCAATAGGAAGAATGCATCAAGTCTTCTTGCCCAAGCATTTTCTGTAGAGGACCCATCAAAAGTGGACAATAGAAACCTATTTCCTTTGATTCTCCTTTTGCTGCAAGGTTTCCTCTCTTCCTCCAGCAGAATGAACTACGGGAAAGCTAGAGTCTCCTTGAAGGATCTAGGTTGAGATTTGTACTCAACAAGGTATTCACTTAGAATATGATGATCCAAGTGTTCTTCATGCTTCTTGTCTCCTCCTCTTTGAGAATAGGAATTTCATGGCTCTTCCTCTTCTTGAAACCCTCTAGGAGTTTCATCACATGTCCTCTCCTTCATTTGCTTAACCTCCTTGGGGAGGTTCTTCCTGGATCTAAAGAGTGATGAGAGCAAGCTTCCATTATTCTGATATTTCTCTTTCTCTTTGTCTTCTTATTCTTTTCATAGCATAATGGCTAGAACTCATAGGTTGAGCCAAGATTATGCTCTGATACCACAGTAATATCCCAAAATGGGGATGCAGCAATACATGAACACAATAATGAAAGAGCAGCAAGAAATTATCTCATAAATTGTGTTAGAAACACATATCCATCAAATTTATGTTGCAACAACAAAATTACGATCCATTATATCAGCCCAAAGTGGGGAAATGCAGCAATATATGCCCTAAAAACAATATTCCCAGAGAATTACATTATAATAGAAATAAAACATGTTGGGATCCCTTAGATCATGTATTATGGGACTTATATACAGAAAATATTCAGAAAAAAAATCCCTTTTGATGGTTTAAACAGATCTCCCGATCCCGATATGGCTCAAAAAGGCCCAAATCCCATGACTTGACTTATGCAAAGTTTTCTGAAGCATGCACAACGTCATTTAAAGAGTTTTTCTGATAAAATATGGTATAGAAAACAGATCTAGAGTTTATTATATCAAAGCATGGAGAAAAATGGAGATCTAGCTCCTTTTACACGTTATGAAGATAACCCGGCAAGGGTTTCATGAAAGCACAATGTACAAAATTTTAGATTTGCAGATCTGGATCTAAAAAGGACCAGTCTAATTGAAGCTATGTATATATACAACTAAATAATACAAGGAATGAAGGAGGATCGTTCTTACAAACTTTTTGGGAGAAAGGTTGACCTTTTCCCTTGGAAAGCAACTCAAGATTGAGGGGATTGACCCTCTTACTGCAACACTGCAAGAAATGATGTAGTTCCTACAAGGGATTGTATTGTAGGTGATGGGAGTACTTTGGAAAAGTTCCAAGATATGAAATTATACTCTAGAACCTTCCTCACTGATCTTCCAAAGGAATGGAGGCTCCCTCCTCTAAAAAACAAGCACTGGAATTGGTGTTGTGAACCCCCACTACAACACCCTGGAACACAACGTTATACTGCTGCAGAAATAATGTTGTAGCTGAAGGAGGATGCTTGGCCTCAAGCTTGGATGTGGAGAAATTTAGTACAAGCTCCTTCAAGAGGCCTCTCAATAAAGGAGAAGGATTCCTAAACAGGAGATCCTTGTGCTAAGCATCACAATAATCTCAAATAAACAGTTGGAGAAAGAATAATAGTCATGCAGACCAAATTCCAATTATCGAATCATAAACTGTCTTGCTATGGCTGCCTTTCCCTCCTTTTAAACATGTGTGAGCCTTCTTGCCTTGGGCCCCACTCATTTGGGTTTCCTTCACCAAGGAATCTTCCTCCCACTATCTCTGCCCTATCTCACAAGATGATCTCCACCTCCTATCCCAGCATTGTTGACTTGGTCAAACTTAACCTTATCCTCATGCAAATGTCCCTGTTCACACCTGAGAGTGTGAAATCTAGCTAGTATTATGACCCCTTTTCAAATTATGAGGGGTTTTATTCAGATTTTTATTATGCATGGGCCTCCTTACCCATTTATTCATGTAGACAAAGATTATTGTGTAGGCTACATGTTTGTTAATCTTTGTCTCCTCCGTCGTTTTAATGAATTCTCCAAGGGCATTTCCGATATCCCGAAGAGCCAGCTCATCCCAGTAGTCCTAGGGAAGGGTGTAGAGCCTGATCCAAACTGAAGCCAAAATGAGGTCTTTCTTGTCTGGGTTGAATCATTCTACCCAGTTGCACAGGTATAGACCTACCGAGTTGAAGAAGTATGGCCCTTCATCCATGATCCTGTTTTTTTCTTTGATGCAGGTGAATATCACACTGAAGAACCCTTGAATCATAGCTGTAGACCGATATGGAATTTTGGTTTCGAGGCTATCAACCCTACGAGGGATTTTTCTGTGGGCCATAAACCCATGAACTTTCCTTTCAGGGCATGGTACTTCATGTATTGTATTCTTTCATTGATTCGATGCACAGGGAGCTCGATCTTAGTTCTAGTGGTAGCTTTGGGTATGCATGTGGAAGAAGTGACACTTATCACTTCTTTTTCTACTGTGGAGGTCGATTTCGCTGTGGGAGATGCCCTTGTTGTGTCATGAAGTAGGCCAGAGTTCTGCTGACAATTTTTATCAGCCCCTGCCGCTACTCCTGTTGAGGGCGAGCTGGAGGTGGGGGGGAACTACTATCCCCCCCCTGGTGTCTACCATTGGGGAGCATATGGGAACTCCAGGAGTAGTAAAGAACTTCAAGAGCTGGGGAGTGTGGGAAAATTTTTACCCAATGCTCCTCTTTGATTTTCATTCATATGGCCAATTGGACCAACCACGATTCCTCATGCACTTCTTTGGCCAATCGGTATTGTTCAACAATTGTTTGTATCATATAAATATAATTTGATCCTGGGTAAATTAAGATAGAGTCAATTCAATTATAAATAATACCTTACCTCCCAATTGTGGATTCCTGGTGGTTGACTTGTCTATTATCCAACACTACATAGATTTTGGACACGCTTTAGGCCACCTCTTGAACTGTATCAACCTCTCGATGATCCAAAATTTCTGATTTGACGACATTATCCAAAATATTTCCTTTGGTTGATGTTAGTAGAATTGCATGAAAGGGCATGTAAAACTCACATGTGTAAATACTTAAAGAAGAGGAAACATAAAGGAGGCCATAAAGACAAATTCACACAAAATTTTGATTACAGAGTTTTTTGAGTGTGGCCTATGTATCCAGGACCTATTTTAATATTGGAGAGGTTAATTCATTCATCTCATAAAAAAATGCAAGTACATGACAAAATAAATCATTATACCTCCAATCCTGGAAGTGAATTGAAATTCAACTACTGACAACACAACAATCATATCACTAGTGTACATCTCTCGTCCTCTTAATAATTTTGATTGTAAACATGACCTACTTTTGACAGGTGCATTATTGTCTCAAAATTTATGCCCAAAAATTAATGATGAATGTGGGTTTCTTCCATGACCCCTGAATTCTGCCGCCCAAATGGAAAATATGACTGCACCATTGTGATCCTTGTTAAATTCTCGTTAAAATGAGTATAAAATCAGCTACATTCTGCTAATTGCAAATCTGGCCCCATAGGAAATATTTTAGATTCCTCAAATATTCTGCATCAAAATATTCCTAGAATATTCCATCTTGAAATTCATGCAAACAAGGTTTAACCTCTTGGTTCCACATTAGGGCTCCATCAAATCATGTGTCCAAAGGGGTTCATGGTACCACACCTCCCGGTGTTTCATCCTTTGAGATCACGGTTCCTCCCTCAGCTACAATCATTAGAACGAAATAATGTTTAAATATTGCGTGATCGACAAAATTTACAAATCCACCCCTACTGGAATACCAGTTGGCATGGGTTAAAATTTGTAACAAACCTAGGATAAGATTTCATGTAATAAATATTAATAAAGGAAAAATAAGACCAAGGTCATGGGAAATGTATTCCAAGATGAATGTTGGAAAACACAATATAGTTGGCATCACTTTTGGTTTATTTATGGCTAAGGAAATTGGAAAAGGAAAAGAGGAATTAATTAATATTTATTTATGAGAAATACAGGAAAATAGGAGAAAAGGAAGTTGAAGAGATACAAATTTTCATGAGAGGGAAATTAGAAGGAAAATTAAGGAAAATGAAGAAAACAAAGACATCAATAATAAAAAGGCTTTAGAGAACCAATTCATAAATTTTGTCAGTTCGAGCTTTGGAATTAGTTTTATAAAGAGGGAGAAATCTCCAAGAGGAAAAGCAAGCGAGCAAAGGAAGGAAAAGGAAAATAAAGGATAAGCAAGGAGAAGGTTGGATCAACAGTTTCAGCTGGAAGATTTTGCAGGTAACAAGATGCATGTGTGATTTCCTAGCTGAGGTGTGAATGCATGGTACATGCATTTGTGTATTTGGTTCATTTGTTGTCATTAGCATGGGTTTTTCAGGTTTTACAGTGGTTTTAGCCTTTCCTTTCCATTTCATGTATATCCATGGCATGATGGGATTTATTTATTGGTTGAGCTTTGGATTTCCATAAGGTTTTGGAACCATGTGAGGTGATCTCAGGAAAATTCCCAAGGGTTGGGGGTGGAGATGGTTTTCTCTGAGAATCCCTTGATAGGTGGGTGGAGATAGGAAAATTCCTCAAGGTATGGTCACGACATTCTGAGGCATCCAAGCTTTTTTTGTTTTTGTGATCTCTTAACTGGTTTTTGCGAGATCAAGGTAGTTTGAGGGTGGAAGTGGTTTAACCTCTAGATTCCCTTGGTTGTTTATGTCTTGTTTTATCCCATGAGATCTCACTTCATGCTTCGAATATGGCATGGGGGTTATTGGCTGAAAGAAATATTTGGTTCATCTCAATCTATGGTCAGATGGTACATGGAAGTCCTTGATTTGGTTGGATTTTGCATAAGTTAATAAAAACTATTTTTCTATAGTGATTTACGAGTATTTTTACTTATTATTATGTTGATTTGATGGATGTTCTATCATGGTTAATATTTTGGTTGTAAGCATGGTCCTATAATATGTTCTAGCTATGGATCTTGTTCATGCATTGATAATTAATGATTGGTTTATGAATGCAAGGGCTAACAAGTGTTGTTGCAACCACTTGAGAGAGAATTAGAACTTCTCAGTTATTTTCAGATAAAGAACAGAGGTTTACACTGAGATATTCATGAATTACCTGTGGCTTACATGTTTACCATGTGTTTGACGAAAATTCTATTGTGTTCCAATCAGTCTAGATCAAGTTTTTTATTAGAGATTGAATGTTTAACTTTGTTATCATGTTAATAATGGTTCTAAAAAGCCTCATGCAATTCTTGGAAATGGTCTGGAGATTGGCCTAAAACGATGGAACAAATATCATAACTACATGCTCATAACTGAGGAGTTTAGGCCATAACTGCATGGAGGTAAGCCTGTGATTGCAGTTATAGCCTCATAACCACATGTAAGCAGTTTCAAGGGTGTGGTTAGGGGCACAGGTAAGTGAAACAAGGCTCTAGCTTAGAGATTGACCAACTGGGGTGTTTATTCAGCTCCTAGGTGATTTGCAGTCCCTGTAGGATTTTAGTCTGTGGTCATTTTATAGGCCCCACTTCCTTAACTAGAACTAGGAGGTTGGGTCATGTCATAGTGGCAATCCACTTCACATTTACCTAGACAAGCGGGTAAATGGGGGAGGGACATGTTACAGTTTGGTATCAGAGCTTCCGTGTCCAAAAACTTGGACTCGATGGTCGGGATGTGATTTTTATGCATTGATGTTAGTCATATGCATGCATTGTAGTAGTTATGGTTTTCATATATGTAGTGAGTGTTACAATTTGAGTTATCATGCATGACATCGATAGGTTGATATGTTGGTGTCAAAATATATACATGTATATCGTGCTAATTTGGACTAAGTTGTGTAGACAAGATAGCCTCTACTGAAATTCACTAAGGTATGTTTGATTATGTTTATATATGATTATCTGCCATGGTATGTTTGCAGGAAGAAGAAGATCAGAGATGACAAGTAGAATGGAAGATTATAGTTCACATGAATCTCCTTATAGATCAAAAAAGAAACATGGGGAAGAATAATCTCCTAAAATAACAGATACTTTTAAAAGTCTGAAGGTAGAAATCAAGAGTTGCAATGCAGATAATGAAATTATCATTTAGTCATAAGGAAGGATTTCCAAGGCTCATGAAAAACAAGCATATGTCAATGCGGTCATCCTTCAGAGTTTATCATATTTTTAAAGACAAGGAAAACAAAAAATAAATTATGGATAGGAGGACAAGACTAATTGGGCTTACGATAGTAGGTATCATGGAGGGTACATGTCAGAAATGGATGGCACATCCATAGGTGGAATATGGATGTATATATGTGACAAGAGAGGTAGTGGTTATGGATTCTATTCTAGTTCTGGTTCAGATATACCTCATGTTTATCATAGCTATCATCCTTATAGGAGGAGTGAGAGGGGATAATTTCCAGATGAATGAAAGAAAGCCAAACCTCCTACATTCAATGGAGATATAAAGAAACTGGAGGATGCAGAAATATGGTTTCTTGGAATGAAGAAGTTCTTCGCGCTACATGATTATAAAAAGAGCATGAAATCCATGATAGTTATTTTTAGTCTCAAGGGAAAGGAAAACATCTGGTGGGAAGATGTGAAGTGTTTCATAGGCATCAGGATAGAGTAATTGAGTTGGCATGAGTTCAAAAGACTCTTCAGGAAGAAGTACTTGTCATAGAGATACTATGGTAGTAAGGCTAATGAGTTCTATGAATTGAATATGGGATATATGATAGATGGTGAGTATACAAATAATTTTCTGGAGTAGTTGAGATATGTGCCTTATCTTAAGGATGAGAAGACTAAGGTTCAAAGATTTATCAATGGTATTTCATTAGCATTCAATGATTGCATTGAGTATGATGAGCCTCAGTAATTGGATGAGCGGATCAAAATTTGAGAAGCACTATTATGACGAGTCACATCTGAACTAATATGTAGATACATCATTATTACATCTTTAACACAGAGGTTGCTTATCATAGGCAACTCATCAAGTAAGGATGATTTCCATCTGAGGACAACTTCATCAAGTAGGTTTCCATGAGGACAACACATTACATCATATTGCCAACAATCTCCCCCTTTGGACTTGATGGAAACCACGATGATTCTTACATCTTTAACACATAGGTTGCTTATCATAGGAAACTCATCAAGTAGGTTTCCATCAAGGACAACTTCATCAAATGCAGGTTCATCAAGGACAACACATTACATCATATTGCCAACAATATCCTCCTTTGGACTTGATGGAAACCACGATGGTGTTTGAATCACATGATGGATAGATACATTGATCATAACTATTGATTCAAACATATGATACTCTCCCCTTTGACATCAAGGGAAAAGTGCGGATCAAAACCAAAACAAGATTTCTCTTCCCTTGTAAAAAAAAGAGCTCTATGTCTTGAATTTACCATGCTCCCCCTGAGTTCATGATAAATCTTTAGACAGATTTTTCAATGAATTACATGACTCTATGACTCAACCAAGTATGACCATTCCTATCACCAAGGACTCATACTTACATCACTGATCCAACCAAGTGGAATTACATATTTGACTGAACTACCCAATCAAGTGGGTTTACAAATTTTGACTCAACTACTCAACCAAGTGGGTTTACAAATTTGAACAAGTCCTTACATGACTAAATATAACAATTTACATTATAGATCTCAACATGAATTTTTCATCAAATGAATTTTTATAAACAAGACCAATGAATCTTAATCATGAGATTAGACCACAGCCAACACTTATAATGCCAACAATGCATCCTTTCCCATAAGATAAGTGCTCCCCCTTAGCTTGTGCACCCTGAACACTTTCAACAGAAAATCATCAAGGCATCTTCATCAAAAATATATTAGAGAATTAAATAGAAATGTAAGAACTGGAACATCACCAGAGATACCCAACAACACCACAACTATTCTGAAAATGCTGACCCAGAAAATTATGCCAGTAAAAACCCATACACGGTTTTCTGTATATAAACTCACATATATACACGATTTTCCTTTATGAAATCCGCGTATCCAATTTAATCTTCTGAATTTAAGCTGATCTGATCTTCTGAATGGCAGAGACAACTCCCAGCCTTTTTCTGAGATATTCGAATGCTTCCCTGGGAAGAGGTTTAGTAAATATATCAGCAACTTGTTCTTTGGAGGGAACATACTCCAATTTCACCTTTTGTTCAAGCACTTGTTCACGTAAGAAGTGATACTTGATAGGAATATGCTTGGTCTTGGAATACATAACAGGATTCTTTGAGATACTAATGGCACTTGTATTATCACACAAAATGGAGATGGAGGAGAACATTTGATTTGAATGTCTTGTAAAGTCTGCATCATCCAAAGTAGTTGTGTGCAACATGATGCGGCAGCCACATATTCTGCTTCTGTTGTAGATAAGTCAATAGAACTTTGTTTCTTGCTTAACCAAGATACTAATCGGGGCCCCATAAAGAATGAACCACCACTAGTGCTTTTTTTATCATCAACCTGTGACCGGGTCTATGTTTCCAGCATCATCAGCTATTAACTCAATCTCTTGTCTTTATCAAGGTGAACTTTCCATTTCCTCTTTGTAGAAACATACATGGGAATCATCATGAAATAGAGTATAGTGGCACCATATAGCATGAGAAAACACCATAGACTTGTATCATCAAATATCTTAGAGAAGAAAGATAATACAATGTATCCATGTCTTCAAGTGTCATCCAACGGTTTTAGCATAAGCACATTAGTAACCAGCATCAGGATCTTTGTAGCAACATCATATTCTTGCCAAGAATAATTATCATACCGGAACAACTTCATCATAGTCAATATGTATCAAGCAATCATGTGATCTGTTATTACCAAGGTCTTATATAATCATGATGTTCATCAACAACAAAATCTGCATGTTTTGTCATTATATCTGAATCATTAGACTTGCATCAAATCCACGTGTGAAAATAAAGATACTATTCTGCAAAATGCGATCAGGGCTCATCCATAATCTCATCATAAGAAATCTATGTATCATGACAACATCATTCTAACATGATGATCACGAGAATAAGGAAACACAATGCCAACAATGCAACTTTAGTAGTTAGGCTAATGCTCCCCCTAAACCGGTGTTACATGTTCATAGTAAAGTATGACCATATCATATCAGCAGACTGAAACCATCAACATTAGATCAAGAAAATTACAACTGTCAGCAGCCTATCAGATTCACTGTTTTTCTTATCAGAGAAAAACATACGCAACTGTTTTCAACAGAACTCGCATGTATACGCGGTTTTAGTTCATGAAACCCGCGTATAGAAAGTGAAATACAGAAAAATTTCACAACTTCATCTCCCCCTGAATTTGTACCACTTGTACCTGTCTTCTCATGTCACATCAGATGCACTGTTAGAAATAAACACAACCAGAACTACCAAACCAACCATGGGAATCACCATATATTTCTCCCTCTGTGATGATACATTATTGATTCCTATAATGTATCTCACATCACTCCTACAATCATTATGAGAAGGACACTTTAGAAGCGGATGACTGCAGTAGGGTCAACATTCCCTACGTTTTTGACAGGGGCTTCTTCTTTTTCCAGCTTTGCTGGAAATTCTCCAATTTCTTAGATCTGTTCATCATACTTAATCTACATTCTTTTTCTACATGCCCATACTTGTTACAAGCATAACATCTTATGTGACCATAAAAGGGAGCATATGTTGGAAATCTTGAGAGGGGGGTTGAAGGAGGGGGGTTGTGAATCGGTATTCTTTTCAATTAGAGCATTTGTTAATCTTCAATTATTATCGGTGTTTGTACAATGATAACAAAAAACAAGAGGAACACAAATGCACACAGTTTTTAAGGTGGAAACCCACTCCGGGACAAAAACCACCTAATGCTTTTCTAATAATTCTTTAATATTCAACTCCAATTGAAAATAAAGCTCCAACTTCCTAGAATCTAGAAAAAAATTCTTCTCCAGCTCCCACTGGATGGACGCTCCAACGCCCGAGATTCTTCAGTAGTCAACTGAACGGATGCCCCAACACCCAATGAGCTACAACTCACCCTAGCACCACCCTACCACCTTATAGAAGAATAAAAGAAGAATGGACTCCCATACCAGGGAAAATGGTCCACTTTACAATGATATAGAATGATGTAGAAGAAGAAGATATACTAGACCATAACCCCAACTTTGACACAACCACCTAATGATGATCCTAGACCTCCCAACACTGCCTCTTCAACCCTTGGAAGATAGACACTAATACAATTTTTACAATAATGTATTTACAATGACTAAGTACAATGATACCTTTACAATGATTGTATGCAGTGCTGCCCACTTGAAGACTTCATATGATGAACTTCTTGTTGTTGTTATGCACCTTGGTTTCTGCTCTTGTCATGCTACCCTCTCCTGCACCCTGCCTTGCTTTCGCTGCTTCATTGTCGCTCCTAGAGACAACCTAGAGTTGTGATAGACCAGTGCCTAGGACATCTTAGCATAGCAAGGAGCATATAATATAATGTATGAAGTTGTCAACTTTAGCTCACATGCTATCTCTTGTAAACAGGGAAATAAAATAGAATGGGACCAAACTCTCAGAAACTGACACAGGAAAATAAATACTGTAGAGGCAAGATGCAGAACTCTAATACAAAAGCAACAAACAATTCAGAGACAGTTTACTGCAAAGTGGGTCGATTCAGAAATACTTCACAGACATAAATTATCAGAAGGTGTATGTAGTGAAAGAAATATTGAGAAGATATTAGTTAACATTGAGCTGATACCCAGATATACAATACCACCATGCATGGGCTTACCAATCTAAGAATCCATACATGATAATAGCATTTTAAAAGCACCCTCCCAAAGCAACTAATATAGCAGAAACACGGTTTAGATGAGTAATGGAACATAATATCATGCATGAGACATATTTAAAGCGCTTGACTGATCCTAGCATGGGCATCAACTAGGATGAATCCATACTAAAGATCAGTGAGCCACTCGCATTCCAAAACATGATACAAGAAAGATGGGTGAAATGAAGTGTTCTATTAATATAACATAAATACAGAAAGTTACAGACTGTGAAATACTAAAGACCAGAATCCTCTTTGACAGATAGAACTCCTCCTCACTGAGACCCTATGGGCTCTGAGCTTTCATACAATAATTTTACAAAATGTATGCAAAAAGCCTTTCACTGCATAATTTTTCTGATAAAATATGGAACCCTTACAATGTGTTTCTTCCTGGTTTTTATAGGAGAAACCAAAACATAGTGAGAGAGGTAGGTGATGAACACTTAATTTGCATAATTAAAACAAAATCGCAGAAACATTCGAGCACATACTGCTGAATCACTATGATGTGATGTTTGTATTCTGTGGCTTGCTAACTGAAATAAATGCATTGGGTATAAATCTCTCTAGGGACACGGCAAAGAAGTAAAATCACACAAATATCCGTCCTTTCCTAGAAAGAAAAATCTGTTGAAATAAAGCCTTGAGGACATTGTTTTCTGTGTATAGATATTTGGAGTGATCTGCAAGATCTTCAATTTGGTACTCTACTTCCAAAGGCTAGGACAAGGCCCCCAAAATCTTCAGCTACCTGCCTTTAATTCTCTGCTGATCACTGATATTCTTTATCTGCCCCATTGATATCTTCATCTGTGAAATCGACGCCTTGAATGTCCCTACAGGGTTTGACAAATTTGAACCCTGCCTCTTAAATTGGAGTCTTGTCGATTTGGCTTCCAAGGACTTTCTTCATAATTTTGCTCTGAAAAATGGTCCTTTGACGTGTGCTCGGCTCTTATCATGGATGCTGCAAATTATGATAATTCTCCGTCATTGTCAACCTGCAAAACACACAAAGCTGTGAAGGAAACAAATGCATGGGGGACGGAAATGCAATGGTAGGGACTATGTTACAGAGTGACGTGATGAAGCAGCGGAAGCATGCAGGGTGATGATGAAGAAAATGCAGTGAAATAATGGCGGAAGGGCTTGCCAGAGTTTATAATGCAGAACATTAAAATAAACATATGAATGAAATGTATAAATGACGGAGGAAGAAATGCGATAAACACGTGGGGTGATGACGTGGAGGAAGCCTGGGTCAACAGCGGGGATGATGAAATCTTGGCCGTCCGATCTCAGGAGGAGATCGATGGTTGAAAGAGCGTCAAGGGCGATGGACAGTGGGCCAGGGGCGAGATTTTTCTATGGTTAAACCTCGTGCAGCTTCGGAGCACGACAATCGTTGGATGAAGGCCCTCAGATCGGACGCCTGAGATGAATATCGCTGCATGACTTTGACCGAACAGTAATGCGCGATGGAGAGCGGTTTCGGGGTCGTACGCAAGGACACATGGTGAGTGTTGTATGGAATCGCTGGCCCAAGGAGAATTACCACCTTCCGCCAAAAGGTGGTGCGATATAAACCACCGGTTTTTGCAATGGGAGCGGACGTGGGGACCACCAGGACAGGCGCGTCGCGAAATGTTGATTTCATGGTCTAATCGGATGGTAGTCGGGAGGTCTACAGGTGTGACAGAGACAAATAAACGCCGTTTGATCTTGTACAGATCTACGGCTCAAAATGCTCCCGATATCCCTTTGATAAGCGCATATAGAGTTAGCGCTTGGTTTGGGCTGTCCGTGGAGGAAAAGAGCGTAGGCTTAAAGGTGAAGGGGCTAGGCCTCGTTAGATTTCTAAATCTGCGATCCGTGGCTTTCATAAGAGGGCTCAGGGGGCTAGCAATGATAATCATAAAATGATTTTCAAGGGTGTATAAGCCGCTTTTCCGGCGAGTACTTTGCAGGGCCGGTTATGATCAATGTACCGCCATAGAAAGTCTGGTTCTTTGCAACCCTTGACAACACATGATCTAGCTTTTTCTTTGCCTTCTAGGAGCTCGATATTGAATCTGGTGTATCACTATTATTTCAGATCCTCAATATCTGATTTTTAGTCCTATATTATTCCTCTGAGTATTCTTTCCAATGCCATAGGTCTGAACCAATTTGGATTCTTCAAGAGAGAGTTATACCCAATTTCTCACACTGCCCTAATTATGGACTGTTTTAGAAGAGCGCACTTTTATGACATGCCACGTGTCATTTTTTCATCATTTGTCTCTGCACTTATAGAGTGAAAATTAAACACGGCACTATCTACCAATTTTGGTGAATTCAATCCGATACTTTGAGAGAGAGTTAAGGACGAATTTACTAAGGTCATACTTCTTTGAGATGAATTTCAGGAGCCTGCAAAAACCCTGA
Source organism: Pinus albicaulis (assembly GCA_034641835.2). Taxonomy (NCBI): domain Eukaryota; kingdom Viridiplantae; phylum Streptophyta; class Pinopsida; order Pinales; family Pinaceae; genus Pinus; species Pinus albicaulis. The sequence continues at coordinate 28,331 of JAXQQM020088804.1, forward strand.
TTTCCACAGATCATATCTCAAAAAATGTTGCACAACTTGATCTAAACTTTTTACAGTAGCTTCCTCAGGAATTCAGCTTTCCCTCATAAAAATTTCAGCTTCTGAACCTTCGTAGAAAAAGTTAGAGCGCAAATGCCACGATGACCTGTTTCGGATGGCAAAATCCCTTGCATAAGGAGGAAATGAAGATCACAATTTATATAAATGCTTAAGTTGAGAGGGGCTTCAACAAGTGAACGTGGGAGGGATTTTAGGAGCTTAAAAAATATTAATTATTACTTTTCAATGACCCATGCCCCAACCCCATGGGGTTTTAGCCCACTAACTGGGGGTACAAACTTCAAACATTAATATCTCTCAAACCGTGAAGAATTACATGGCGTGCCATATATCAACGGAAACATCTCGACAAGTAGAAACCATCAAAAGAATTATTGACCCAGAATATATTAATTTGGTAGGTCAAAATTCCCATGCAATATTAGGTTAGCCCTTGGTGCTGCTTGGGTTGACATCAATGACAACCGCTGATCAACAATCTCCCCCTTTGGCATTGATGGCAACACAAGTACTCCCCCTGCGATCATGACACCTCTTCCTACAACATTCTTTCCCCCTTTGACATCAATGGCAAAGGGTAACTCCCCCTGAAACACAACCATCCTGTGGACCTGTACACACTTCCACTCCCCCTGACACATAACCGTCCTGCAGACCTGTAATCTACTTCCACTCCCCTTATATTCTAAAACGGAAAATCTAATGAGAACTTGGGAGAATCCCAAGCTTTTGGCGAAGATATTCCAATGCTGGCGAATATTTAATATGTGATTATTTTGGTGCTGCTTGGAATATTGCTACTGGTCCAACTGCTTGCATAACATCTGGTTGGGAGGCTGTTACATATAAAAGACTACTAATCATAGATCTGTACAACCTTTGATCCACAGCCTTAGATGAGTCGTCTATGCTCAATTTGTAACCTATTACCATTGGAGTAAGGATGGGTTTGCAAGCTTCCATTTTAAATTTCTTGAGCATTTCCTTGATGTACTTGGCTTGACATATAAATATCCCTTTCTCTTGCTGAGATATTTGAAGCCCTAAGAAGTATGTCAGCTCACCAATTAAAGACATCTCGAAATCACTTTGCACCTTTGTAGCAAACTTCTTACTTAGTCGATCATCATTTCTACCAATTATTGTATCATCCTATTTAGCTATTAGACATGATTTAGTTACTTCATCCAGAACATATATGTCATTTGGAGCTCGACTTGCTGTAGCCACAATTTCACCATACACGCCTTTCCTAATTTCACATTTCGTGGAGTTGAATAGTATTGTGTGTCCTTGATCACACATTTGTCCAACACTGAGCAGATTCTGATTCATGTTTTCAACCAGTAGAACATTCTTGGCTAAAGCATCTTTGCTTCCGAGAGTGATAGTGCCTGATCCTATAACATTTTAAGATCCATCATTTCCAAAGGACAGGGTTCCATCCTTCTTCTCCTTCAGAGATAAAAATTTATTTCTATCTCCAGTCATATGCGTTGAGCAACCGCTATCAACATACCACACATCTTTGTTCTTTTGAGCCTTGAAAGCGAGAGCACAATTATCATTCTTCTTCTTCTTCCATGTTCATTCGTTCTGTGGCTTCGAAGATTCTTCTGGAGGATTTTCAAGTCTGCAGTCTTTGGCTATGTGTCCAAAGTTTCAACATTTGTAACATTCAATATTATTTCTTAAATGTTCAAATCTATTGATGTTTCGCTGAGCCCTGGGAGGTTCATATTTGACATATCTCCTGGAATTGTATTCGTTCCTAGGGTACGTGTGACATTCTACAGCTTTATGACCAAATTTTCCACATGAATAACAGTAGCCATAAAAAATATGTTGGTACCTGGATGGAAATTTTCATTGAGGAATTGTCTTCCAAGGCTGTTCTTGCGAATCTTGTCCAATGAAGTCTACATGCATGTCAGATCTCATAGGTTCATTGTATTTTGTTGTAGAAGGTCCTACTTCTTCTTCTTTGTAACCGATGCCAGTTTTGTCGTTGTAAGATCGTTGATTGTTGATGAGTTCTTCCAATGCCCTTGAGCTGTTGGCATAGTTTTGGATAGTTTTTCCTTTCTTCACTTCCTCACGCAGCGAGACTACTTCAGCTTCTAATTCTTCCCTTTCTTGGTTTCTTTCTTCCAACTTCTTTTGAAGTGACTCTTCAATGCATTTGTGTTCTTAAACTTCAATTTTGAGACCTTGAACTTGTTCTTCAAGAGTTTTGGAACGGATCTTCTCTGCCTTGAGATATTTTATAAGCTTGATTGCTTCCTCATAAAATTCTTCTATGGTCCATCCTTCTTCTTCGTTGTTTGATACCTCTTGTTTATTGTGCTTGGCCATAAACAATACTCTCTCATTGGCTTCTTATTCACTGTCATTGTCTTCATCGGATGATGAGCTATCTTCTTTAGAGAGAAATTTCCTTTTGGATCCTTGCTTGTTGAATTTCTTAAAGCCTTTCTTTCTTTTTGAGTTGCCATTACTTTTGTTTGGACATTTTGCTGCAAAATGCCCAACCTCATTACAGCTGAAACATATCAATGGAAGTTTACCATTGAATTTTCCCTTACCAATTTGTAGTTTTCTCGTGAAGTAAGCATATTCTTCATCTGAAAGACCTTCTTCATCATCTCCCTTTTCTTCACACTTGCAGGTGCATGTCTTTTCAATTGAAGGTTGTTTATCCTTATTGGTTTTCTTATATGCAACGAACGCAGTTTCTAGATGCAAAGTACCCTCTTCTTCATCAAGTCTCATTTCATATGCTATGAGAACTCCATGTAATTCCTCTTTGCTGAGTTTGTCCAGATTTGCACTATATTCTAAGACCGATACCTTTGGGTTGAATCTCCCTGGTAACATTCTAAGAATCTTCCGTATAATAGTCTTCTTGTCAACTGGCTCTCCCAATCCTTCTAGAGTATTGGTTATTTCATCAACGTATTGGAAGTATGCAGCAATGTTGCAATCTTCTTTCATTCTGAGTTGCTCAAATTTTTCTCTATAGATTTGAAGCTTTGCTTCTTTGACATTTGAGTCACTTGCATATATATTCTCAAGCTTGTCCCATACATTTTTGGCAGTTTTACAACCCAACACCTTATGATAAGCAGATTCAATAAGTCCACCGATAATAATATTCTTTGCTTTTGCATCATTTACCAAATTCTTCTTACCTTGTTCATCTGTGGTTGATGTAAATCCATTTTGAACAGTGTCCCATACTTCATAACCTTGCGCCAAGAGATAGACCTCCATTCTTCCTTTCCATAGTGCATAATTATTTTCATTGAATAGAGGTACACCATTCTTGGTATGCTCCATGACCTCCTTCCAGCTGTTAAACTGCTATTGAAGGAACCAAGCTCTGATACCAATTGTTGGAAATACTGAGAGGGGGGGTGAATCAGTATTCCTTTCAATTAGAGCATTAGTTAATATTAAATTATTATCAGTGTTTGTACAATGATAGCAGCAAACAAGAGGAACACAAATGCACACAGTTTTTAAGGTGGAAACCCACTCCGGGACAAAAACCACCTAATGCTTTTCTAATAATTCTTTAATATTCAACTCCAATTGAAAATAAAGCTCCAACTTCCTAGAATATAGAAAAGCATTCTTCTCCAGCTCCCACTGGATGGACGCTCCAACGCACGAGATTCTTCAGTAGTCAACTGAATGGATGCCCCAAAACCCAATGAGCTACAACTCACCCTAGCACCACCCTGCCACCCTATAGAAGAATAAAATAGGAATGGACTCCCCTACCAGGGAAAATGGTCCACTTTACAATGATATAGAATGATGTAGAAGAAGAAGATATACTAGACCGTAACACCAACTATGATACAACCACCTAATGATTATCCTATACCTCCCAACATTGCCTCTTCAACCCTTAGCAGATAGAGACTAGTACAATTTGTACAATAATGTATTTACAATGACTAAGTACAATGATACCTTTATAATGATTGTATGCAGTGCTGCCCACTTGAAGACTTCATATGATGAAATTATTGCTGATTTTATGCACCTTGGTTAAGCATTTGTCATGCTACCTCTCACGACGTTCTTTGTTTTGCTCTATAGAAAGTCTCGTCCTTTGCAACCCTCTTTCTAGGAGCTCAATATTGAATCTGGTGTATCCTTGTTATTTCAAATCCTCAACATCTAATTTTGGGTCTTGTAGTATTCCTCTGAGTCATCTTTCCAATGCCATAGGTCTGACCCAATTTGGATTCTTCAAGAGAGAGTTATACCCAATATCTCACAATGCCCTAATTATGGACTGTTTCAGCATAACGAACTTGTATGGAGTGCCACGTGTCACTGCTTTCTTCATTTGGCTTTGAAATTTATAGAGAGAAAACTAAAGTCTGTGCACTATCTCACATTTTATGGAATTCCAATCCGATACTCGTAGAGAGTTATGACGAATTTGGTCAAAGGTCACTTCTTTGATATGAATTTCAGGAGCCCGCAAAACCTCGACGCACAGATCATATCTCCAAAAATATTGCACACCTTGGATCTCGAAATGTTACGTGTTTTCTCAGGATTTTTAATTTTCTTCATAAAATTTTCAGCTTCTGAACCTTCGTAGAACAAAATTTAAAGCGAAAATTCCACGATGATTTGTTTTAGATGGCGAAATCCCTTGCATAAGGAGGATATGAGGATCACAATTTATATAAATGCTTAGGTTGAGAGGGGCTTCAACAAGTGAACGTGGGAGGGATTTTAGGAGCTTAAAAAATATTAATTATGACTTTTCAATGACCCATGCCCTAACCCCATGGGGTTTTAGCCCACTAACTGGGGGTACAAACTTCAAACATGAATATCTCTCAAACCGTGAAGAATTACATGGCGTGCCATATATCAACGGAAACATCTCGACAAGTAGAAACCATCAAAAGAATTATTGACATAGAATATATTAATTTGGTAGGTCAAAATTACCATGTAAAATTGGGTTAGCCTCTTCGGGTGCTACTTGGGTCATATCACACACCTGATCAACATAGGATTTATATATGCT
>JAXQQM020088097.1:0-33671 GCA_034641835.2 Pinus albicaulis
AACCCTAGGAGATGAAGCGCCAAAACTATGGGCCCCGTTTGGGTAAATTGGTGTTTCAACTTCCCAGGGACGTAACTTTGGCATACTATCTCAGTTTGACGCACATGATACATCATTAGAAAGCTCTATCCGAGGACTAATTTGTGGGGCCAGATTTGTCGGGGAAAATTCGGCGGCGCTTTCGTACCCAAAAGCACGTCGTTTAGGGCCTCAAAACGGCTCCGGAAGTTCAGGACCCGAAAAACTGCTAAAAATAGTAAGTTATGCCAAAATGGAAAAACTGAAAGAGACAATGGTGGGGGCCCAAGTGGAATAGGCGGGTGGCCACCAATATCCACCTGGATCAATACACTAATATAAAATAATTAGAAATGTAAATATTTTTACAAAAATATCATCACAAATTTTAAAATTTACATATTGCGGACTAGTAATATTCGCCAATGTTTCTAAACTTTTAGAGAAACTTACAACCTTAAAATTTTCCTTGAAATCAAGTCTCATCTAATTGTGATAAGTACAAAAAGTATTTTTCCTCTTCAGAGGTAGCTGGTAGTAACTCTATGGCTAATTGGAGTGATGGTATTTCGTATTCAATGGGTAATACAGCTTCTAAACCATAAACCAGTTGAAAAGGAGTGAACCTTGTAGTAGTTTTTGCTGAGGTTCGGTATGCCCATAGTGCCGAAAAAGGCATGGTATGCCAATTCAATTTGTGAGTTTCGATAATCCGTTTGATCATGGTGGTTAAAACTTTATTAACGGCTTCAACCTGACCATTAGCATGCCGGTAATATGGAGTTGAGTTATCATGGCGCAGGCCATGTTTTTTTTTCTGAATATGGCTACTTCTATATTGATACAAAAATAGTATTACAAGGAGGTCGTAGCCTCGAGATTTCCAGCCCAGTTCTGAGGCATTCTAGCTTTACCAGCAGGTAATTGATCATCATTACAATAAGGAGAGAGACCATGAAAGCTTTGAAGAGCTATAAGACTGTCTGTTCCTATCAAATGACTTACAACTGTAACTGTAACTGTAAAATGAACAGACCTTGACAAAATATCTCCTGTGGAGTGAGCCAGAATGGCTGAATGTTTACCATTTCTAGCTATAGCAAAAACAAAGATGACAATTCTGGAACCTGTGATTAGAGCAAGAACATGGACAAAAAACAGAATGTAACTCCCACGCAGGGGAGACCAACCATAAAGCAGGACTGAGACCAAGAGAACAGTAGCAGAATTAGGCAGAAGCATAAGACTGTAGATAAGCACCTGTAGGCCAATGAAAACCAAAACACAGTCGCGCAAACCTGGAACCATCTTACTGAGCAGAGGGAGGGTCTTCCTCGACAATGAGGCAGGCATATTTATAAGGATCCTCATCATCAGGAGGGGGATCAACTTTGCGTTCAGGACCGCCGTCAATGGGAGCCGAAGGACTCGCCTGAGCACCCAAGTTGGCCTCAATGCCCGAAGAAACCAGCTTCCCTATGTCCGCCTGGGGCACGCTGTGCTCTGTCTCCGTGAAGGACTCCCGAGCAGCCACAGGGGTGGCGCAAGCCTGGGCCGAAGAAATTTGATCCGTGGGAGCTGCCCGAAGATCGATGGTCACCGTAGCAAGGAGAGGGGTGTTATCAATGCTGCAGGGGAAATGAAAACGGGCGTGGTGTGAATTCGCCCTGGACGACAAACGAAAATGCCCAACTGAATTGAAACGATTCCGACCCCTCCCACGACCTCTGCGCGGAGATGGAAGACGGACAGGACCAAACTCAGAAGAATATGACGAGGAATCAGAGTTAGAGGGAGAGGAACGGTTGATAGCGCGCCCAATGACTCCCCCTCGCCTGCAGCGCATTCTCGGGCGTAAGCGGGGCATGGTGTGATGATCAGAGAGAAAAGTGAGAGCAGAATGAGCTTGTGGGCGATCAAAATCAATGACAGACGGACGTGGAAGAGTGCAGGAGGCACAATTGGAGATTCGAAGGCCGGGCAGAATTTCCATGCAGCAATTTAACACATAGCGAGACCCAGTACTGGTGCGAGAGCTGCGCTCAACCGCAGCAGGGATGCAACAGACGCTGAGGGGATGAACCAACACGAAATTACCAGAGTTTGCCATCGCTAATGAAGAAATGCGCTGGTTTCGGGGAGAGAGCTCCCATGAATGAGCATTGAATTGTCGGACTGCAACATTTAAGGGCCAGAGCATGCGAGGATGGGTGGCGGTGGTGGTGAGCCACGCGCCAACCCACCTGACCCCCTGCTCCGCATTAGACACAGCTACCACCCGCATCCGGGAATGGCGCAGGCCATGTTGATCGGAATGTTTGGTCATCATTATATTTCAAAAATGACTCCCATGATCTATGATAATAGCTTGGGGTACTCTGAAACGAGCAATCATATGATTTAATAGGAACGTAGTTGTAGTTTTTCCATCTTCCACGAATGTAGGCATCGCCTCGGCCCATTTGGTAAAGTAATCTACAATGAGAATAATATACCCATGCCCCACAGCCGAGTGAGTGTTACATGTAATGAAATCAATGCCCCATTTTGCAAAATAACCAATAGAAATTATTGGGTGAGAGGAGCTGGTCGTGCACACATATTTCGATCAAATATTTGGTAGTTGTGGTATTTTTGGACCGCAATAATACAATATTTGAATAATGACGGCCAAAAATAGCCAGAGCGCAATATATTTTGGGTTGTGGCATACCTAGACATATGACCACTACACGCTCCAGAGTGGTAGTCATTCAAAACCCTTACAGCCTCTTTGTGAGTTATACAACGTCGAAAAATAGAATCTGCACCATGATGATAAAGTGTTTCTCCAACAATATTGTATTGTTGAGATTGATAACGGATTTCCTGTCGATTTGAACGTGAAAGCTTAGGGCGAAAGGTTTGGGTTTGAAGATAAATGATGATATATCCATGCCATGGATCTAATGTACTGATAAGAAACATAATTTCATCTACAATGGGATGCTCTACCACAGTTTCCATCTCAGTATTGGGAAAGTCATACATAAGTTCTAAAAACACCAGTGATTTCTTTGGCTTAGATTTCTCGAATTCCAAATCAAACTCTTGGAGGATAACAAACCATTTAGAGTATTTACTCCCAAGTAATTGTTTTTTTCAAAATATACATCATCGGGTTGCAATTAGATATCATAGTTGTCTTTCGTAACAATATGTAGTGACGAAATATTTGGACAGCTTGAACTGTTGCCAAGGCCAATTTCTCCACATGTGAATATTTAATTTCAGTCGGATTCAGATTCCAACTTAGATAGTAAATCACGTGCTCATTTTGAAATTCATCCCCTTCAACTGGGACCATTCCAATTGTGGAATCAGAGGCTACTAGGTATAAAAAGTAGTCCTGGTTGTAACTGGGTGGATGCAATAATGGTGCATGGGTTAATGCGTGTTTTAGAGAATAAAAATATTGATTAGCAATCTCATCCCAAATTAAAGGAACATTCTATTTCAACAACCGGGTAAAACCTTTTGTTAACTCAACATAGTTTGGGATAAATCTATGCAGAAAGTTTGCTTTCCTTTGCAAACTTTGGAGTTGGCGAAGTGTGGAAGGAGGAGGTAAATTAATGATGGCCACAACCTTCGAGGGGTCAACACAAATTCCAACCTTAGAAACAACAAATCCCAGTAATCGTCCAAATTGCACACAAAAAACACATTTTTTCCGATTCAAACAAATCTTGTAATGCCTACATCTCATAAAAATCTCTCATAAATGAGTAGGATGATCTTCCATGTGTAATGAATGAGAATGTAAATCTTCCATATAAGTCTGCACAATATGTTTGATGTCATGAAAAGCATAAGACATTTCCCTTTGAAAATTTCCGCTAGCATTCTTTAATTCGAAAGGTAGTTTTCAATAAGAAAATGTTCCCCAAGGACATATGAATGTTGTTTTTGGTTGATCAGCAAGGAGTATGTTGATTTGATTATATCTGGAAAATCCATCCATAAAATAAAACATTTCCTTTCCGGCACAATAATAAATGATTTGGTCGATATAGGGTGTAAGATAATTTTTTTTGGATATGCTTTATCAATATCTCCATAATTGACACAACTCGTATATTCCCTTATTTCTTGGTATCGGGAACTATATTAGATACCCAATCTGTTAATGGGATTGGATAAATAAATCCTACTCATAGTAGTTTTTCAACTTAATCTTTATTAGTAGCAGCTTTTTGCGGATGTATCAGACGTAATCTTTGTCTAATAGGCTTTGCATCCAGGTATGTCTTTATTTTATGAACGAAAATATTTGGATCGATTCTTGGAATCTCTTTGTAGGACTAGGAAAATATGTCTCAGAATTCTTGAAATAGGGCTTTATATTTATTAATTTCATCAATTTACAAGAAGGAAATATATGAATGTTTTCAAAAATTCCAAGTTTAACTGATATGTCAATAGGAAAAGTTGTAGAAATGTTTCCCAAATTAATATCAGAATCTGAATTTGTAATCGATATGGGATTCTGTGGTTCCTTGAAATAATAAATTGTAAAAATAGATGAAAAATAATTTTCAAACCTATCAATATCAGGTAAAAACTAAGATCGATGGTGTAGATCATCCTAGGGTAATTCATCCATAGACAAAAATTCTCGAATACTTTCATCAGTATGAAACACTTGTTGAAAAGGATCGGAAATTGATGTCAAGGTTGAGCTTGATAGTGAAGAAGATTCTTTGGTGACCACATTCATTGGATCAGGATTAGTTGAAAGTGTGATAGAAAATGACTGTACTGCAACATATTCCATCTCAAAAGGACTTAAAGGTATCTCGCCATTGAAAGAATCCATTTCTGACTCTGAAGGCAATATCCAAGTGTCATCGAATCGAATAGTGCTTGATGAGATCATATTGATGTTAGCAATAGTATGCGGTATGTTGGGTGGAGGCATAAGGAAAGTTCCCATCAAAGCAGAGTCCTTTACTAAACCTACCCTAACACCTTCATATGGGATAGTCGATTTTCCAACATGTTGGATACTTTCTATAGAAGCTGGGTCAGATGAATAATATGACAACTAATAGATTTTCACAATATTTCATTTATGAGGAAACATTATTAACCGAAATACAAATGAAATGGCAACAATCATGGAATAAGACCAACTTCGACCCAAAAGAAGGTTGTAATCCAGAGGGGCATCAACAACTTCCACATCTAGATTGACATTTTTTCCTTCTACTTCTATAGGTAGATCTTAGAGTATTCCAAATTGATCGAATCATCTTCCATCAGAAGCTTTAATGATTTTCGGATATTGGTTCAGTATTGGAGAACCAAGATTTTTCCAAAAATTTAACGACATTATGCATGTTGATGCCCCCTCATCAATTACAGTACAAAAAACCCGTTTGTTTTTTACTAATGCCAAAATCTGAAAAGCCATATGATTTGGGAGTCTCGGTGTAGAATTTTCTAAATAAAAGACCACGAGGTTAGAATCCTGAGGATATATAGCTCCAAAAGATGATAAAAGTAATTTCCTTTGCATTGGACATAATTGTAGCACTTATAAGGCCGACATTTCGGAAGGGGAAATTCCCAAGTCTTCAACAATGTTGTAGTTTTGAGCAGCTCTCGCTTGTGGATTGAAAGATGATTTTCGAAGAACACCTTTAGTAGGCAGTTTAATTACTAGATCGCATTTAGGTTTCTCGATATGAAGTGGATTAGAAACCGAATGAGATGTAGCTGGTGTTGAATTAGAATTTTCTATCTCTTTACCAGTTACAGGATTTTTACTTCCATAGTCTTGTGATCGCGTCACAACCATAACCTCAGACATCATTAAAATATCTGCCGATGAATGTGAAGAAGATCTTATCATTTTTCTATCTTGAGTAGGAAAAGGATCCTTCAAGACAACAGGTTTGGGTAAACCTTTGATGATTTTAGAGACCTCAGATCAATGCGGGCATTCTTTAGTAAAGTGATCCTCGTCACAGATAAGACAAGGATAATGAGGCTTTGGTTTATCATCATATGATTCATTCTTTTTGGTTTTCTCTTTGGGAGATGAAGTCTATTTGTTTTTATTCTTTTCTTTCTTCTTATTACCTATTTTAGATTTAGTTGTAGATGAACCTACAACATGAATGTCGGCAGAAGTTTCAAGGGAAGAATCTCCTTTCGGTGAATCTGGTAAATTTATTATAGGAGAATTAGTTTTTGAAGACTTCTTCTTACTCTTATTCGCACTAACTAAACCAATTACATTGTCTGCAGTATGATATCTTGAAGGAGTTGCGTTTATTTGACCATGACGTGGTAAATTAGGAATTTTTTCGTATAAAGTACCAAACTGTGTCTATACAACGTCTAAGTACTGAGATTGAGCAATGAATTGTTCTTCAATAACAACTCATCGCTTAGCCACATGTTCAGTGTTCTTTGGAAGTAATGATTTTATGAACCATTCTGCCAAGATCTGATCTGGAATGAAGACTTTCTCTAAATTTCTTCTACGTCTCCATTCATGTATCTGATCAGATATGTACGTAGACGTAGATTGTTTTAACGAAGTCAATAGTTTTGTGTCATTGTCGTATCTGACTAGAAACTAAAAATGTGTTAAGAAAGTTGTTTCTAAAGCATTGAAATTCTTGAATGAGCCACATGGTAGTTCAATATACCATTTTTCATCTAAACCTATCAGTGTTCTCTCAAATAATCGTAATCGAATGGAATCATCAATCAAAGAGTTGGATGCACACCAAAGGTGGTAAGCTATGACATGGTTTGAGAGGTCCTCTCCTGATTTACCTTCAAAATTCGGAATATCATTGGGCAACTTAGTCAACATTGGCGGCCAATACGGAAGATAATAGATTGGATCATTCATTAGGTGTGACAAATCAAGTAAATCCAAAGTTGCGATAAATGGAAACCGACGGTTAGGGTCCTGCTAAGAAAATTGATAACCTTGCAGAACTATACCAATACCAGGAGGAGGATATCCATGATATTCTGGAATAGCCTATGCATTTTGGATTGGAATACCTCTCGGATAACCAGGAATGGCCAGACCATATTGAGGTTGAGCTGGTATCTAATAAGTGTAACCAGGGTACGGTTTATGTTGGTATACTAGATTTTGAGCTACAAGTCCATATTGATACTGCCCTTGATACGATTGATAAACAAATTGAGGTTGGCTTGTTACAATTGTACTTGTACCAGGTTGTCCTGTAGGCATCTGAACAGTAGTCTAAACAGTAGGTCCAGGTTGTTATGTAGAGACTAGAGGGATTTTTTGTGATACTTGAGGGGCTGTAGAAATAGGGGCTACATAAATTCCAGGGATAGGTGTGGTAGCTTGAATAGAATTTGGCGCAAAAGTTTCAGTTGGAGTTATAAGTGTACTTGGACCAGGCTGCTGAACTGTACTAGGTGAAGATACCTGTGGTATAGCTTGAAGCGTAGGTTGGATAGACTGCTGGATTTTACTGTAACCAATTAGCTGACCAGGTTAATTATAAGGTACTTTCACGTTAGGTTTCAAATTCTGTTGAATTTGTGATGGATCCCACACCGTGTTTACTCCAGGATATGGAGGTCCCATTGAAGGTTCTATTGAATAAGATGGACCATAACCAGGTTGATAATTTGGAATGTATGTTTGATAATTAGCTGGATAATTCCCACCTCCCTGAAACAATTGATGTTCCAGGTAGAACTATGGCCCTAAAGGAGGTTGTTTTCCTTGGAAAGATAGTTTCCCTAGCATAGGGTACTATCCTTGAAGAGGTTGCAGACCCTGAATTGAGTACTTCCTTTGAGTTTGATATTGTCCTTGAGGTATGTACTATCCTTGAGGTTGATATTATCCTTGAGGTATGTATTGTCCTTGAGGTTCCCCCCCAGATGATAAATTCTTACCTTGAGTTTTCCCCCCAGTGGTAAGTTACTACTTTGAGGGTCACGGTTAGGAATATGTCCAGACATCATGTAAACGTGTTCCACGCTCAAAGTTTCGGTATGTGATTAATTTGGACCAGATGATGGTATATGTTGGTCGGGAGAAGGAGCTGCTCCTGAGAAAGCACCAGAAAGTGACTGGTATCCTGCAGGAACAAATGGACCACCATACAAATATGATTTTGGTGATGTAGAAAACATGGATGACTCACCATAAATGTTTAATGAAGGTTTGTAATTACTTCTTGGCATGGCGTTAAAGGGAATTCAAGGTGGTGAATAGTTTAGACCAGAATTGTGTAGAAAGTCTGTTAACTGAGAATACCAAGGATCTTGTTTGAAAGGGCTATAGCAATTCGATTCACTTGGCCTAAGATCTAAAGGTTCCTAATGTGAACGAAGAACAACTTCTTCTTCGGTGTCAGTAACTTCTTCAATGCTAATGAGGCCAGGAGGAAGGTTCTCAGTAATGCGAAACTTCCCTCTAGGTGAATTAGGATGACCAGGGGTTGGAGTAATGAACTCTGAAGCAAGCTCAGTCATAGCACGTTCAGTTTTTGGTTCAGAAATTTAAGGCTCAGTAGCTGATAATTCAATAGTTGTGGAAGCAAGTTCAACTAGTTCGGAAATTGTAAGTTTTCTTTTAGAACTCTCTGCTATTTGAGGTTGTTCTACTTCGTAATTAGGATGAATAATTACTGATCCCAGGCTCCTCGACAATGGTCTAACTTAGGTTTACCATTTTTAATACGTTCACATCTTCTATCTTTCCCAATGAGATAGGTATGATTATCTCATTGTTTCATACATGATCTCATGCTTGAATTTGTTAAGAAAATATTCCCAAAGCACAAATGCTATGATTGGATTTTTCCTACCACAATATTGCTACTTTTTTGTTTAAATTGTCTTGGAATGTTAATTGCAACCTATTCCAAGACATTAGCCTAAGCAATGTTGGTGTAAAAGATCCCTAGAAAATGTAAAATATCTAGATTAATTTTATTAAAGTATTGTTTTTAATTTGGTTGTTTCTTAAGACAGAAGGTATGGAAGTCAAACTTCAATGATGTTTTATGACCTGACTCAAAAATACGCTAAATGTATCTATATGAAATGTGAAGCTCTTTTCTCTTCAATGAATCTTATTTAAGGGAAACATTGAGAGATTTAAAAAAATTCGAAGCATCTATTCTTTCTTCAGAAACAAAATCTTTGAAAAGAAGATGATTTCTTTGAGAAGTCAATTTCATAAAATGATCAATTACTCGTTCGAAATGAAATTATTTATCAATTAGATCAGAAACTACAAATCATTTAACAAACCATTCCGAAAAATAAAACCATATCTAAAACTCCTAAAAACATAAAATTCAAAACCAAATGAAGAAACTCTAATTTTGAACTCTATCTAGAAAGTTTGAGGACGTTTTCTCTTAGTTTGTAATCAAACCAAGAATAATTTCTACTTATCTCAGCAGAAACGAAAACATCCAACAATGGTTTAATGTGAAATTCAGGCCTTAACAAGCTAAAATCTCTTCTAAATTTGCAAATGAAAATGAAAATCAATTTTCATAAAATTAAGGTTTGCAACAATTTCAATGGCTCAGCAAGAAAAAAACATCATACTAGTAAGCTAAGGTATATGGAAGTTTCTGATATGGAGCAGCAAGAAAGCAGGGCAAACACTCACTCATAAAATGCAAATCAGATGAAAAATCACACAAACACAAAATTTGTTGAAAGAAATTCACACACAAGACTTTGATAGTCAAGACAAGTTGGGGGAAACGCAGAGAATCTGGTAATGCAGCTCCTAAAAAGAGAAGTATTAATTTAAAAAAAAAATTCCACAAGTCTGCAGGTTCTAATGGAGAACAGTGCAGTACTGCACTGTTCTGAACTAAAAACTATGGAGGCTACCACTGTTTTTAAATAAAAACTGCGGAGGCTAGGAAAAATACATAAAAAAATAAAAATTCAGATTTTCTTTTCAAGAATTCTGATAAGTTATCTACCCAACCCAGTTTTAGACTAATCAAAATCAGAAAACTCTTAAAGATTCAAATTGAAAACTAAAAAAAAAACTAAGTTCTTTCATGGTGTAACAGCCTCTGACAGTGAAATTTCATCATGTTTTCCATGTGTCATTGCTTAAAAAGTATGTGAAATATTTTTATCATGTGATTGACTGGTTTGTATTGCAAGTGCAGCCAAAAGGATAATTCCATCTGGAACCTCAGTGCATTATGCAGTGAAAGATGCTTCAGTTTTCCGGAATCAGTAAGCTAAAGTGCAAGTAGCTTACTAGCCCGAGGAAGCTTACATGAGAGATGGTTGATCGATCTGTTGGTGTGTCCTTATGTATTCAAGGTTGAGAGAATATTATTTGAGTAAAGGTTTTATTTTGTGTTTTGGTTATGTATATATGTATATCCATACGTATGATGTAAATACTCACATCGAGGTGTAAGTATAGCTCCAAAAAGTGGTAGGGTAGTTCATGACATGTTGGTTGCTTTCAGCGTATGATATGATGTAAATGTTGCATCGAGTTTTGCTATGCACCGAGTTTTGCTATGAAGCTCCATGTGAAACATGTGTTTTCTCGTTTGTAAGTGTCATTAAATACCGAGGATGGTGCCCCAAGGGGGATGGCTCTGTAAAAGCCTCGATTAAAAATCCATGTAATAAAGTTAATAAAGTAAAAAAATAAGACAAAGGTCATGCGACACATATTCCAAGCATAATGTTGGGAAAAAACATAGTGATGGGGATCAATTAATTAATGGCTATGGAAATTGGAAAAGGAAATGGAAAATGAAAAGTGCCATTTATTGGAATTTTATTTATGAAATAATGGAAAATAGGAGAAAAAGAAGGTGAAATGTCATATAATTGCATGAGGAGGAAATTGAAGGAAAATAAAGGAAGAATGAGGAAAATAGAGGCTTCAATGATAAAAAGGCTTCCAAGGATTAGTTCATATATTTCTGTCAGATTTAGCTTGTATCTCTCTCTCTATTCTCTCTCTCTCTCACACACTCTTGCACACTTAGAGTTTCTTGGAGCATTCTTGGAGCACATTGGAAGGCAAAGGAAAGTAGGAATGCACAAGGGCACAATGGTCTCGACAATTTTGGCTCCTTGTAATTTGTAAGGTTAGAAAAAGAAAATAGCAGAGAACCACAGAAAACCACTTTGGATTCCAGGACCTAGCCTTCCTGGGCTCAGAGAGGGCTATCTCTATATTATGTTTCACTGATTTAGCTTTATGATTATATTTTTTTATTTTAGGCTAGTTATGAGGTTTGATGTTTTTTGTTTTGATCTGTTCTTAGGTTGGATGGAAAAAATGTGGGAAGCTTAATCCATTGGGCTATGGAGTCATAAAAAGTGTTAAATTGTACATCACCTTTCAAGGGTTTTCACAGGGCAAGCTAACTATATCAAATGGATATTTTTGGCAAGATGAATATGAGATGGTAGTGAGTTTGGTAAAGCTAAAGAGCAGACAGTCTCTGGATTCTTTAACTATACTTCTACATAAAAGTAGAGCAGTCAGTCTGTGAATTCTACATTCATATTTTTTAGAGGAAAACATTCAAGATAACAGTTCAATAGAGGTTAAGAGAATTTAAGAATTCTTTAACTCAACTTCATAAGAAAGACGTCAAGATAATAGTTTCAAAGAAACTAAAGAGCAGTTAAGAATTATTTAATTAAACTTTAAGAAGAAATCTTAAGATAAAATCTAGGTTAAACAAAAGAGAAGTTAAGAATTATTTAGCTATACTTTGCAGAGGAAAACATTGAGATAACAGTAATAGATAGAATTAAGGTGCTCATGTAGCATATCTTAATCTAAAATTTATGTTTATGCTATCAGGGATACTGATGTACTGTATGAAAGACAAAGGAGAAACATTAGAAAAATAATGATAACATCACCATTAACATAGCTCAAGGATCCTGTGAAAGCATTTTTATTATTGATGTCCAGCTTAAAATAGTTATAGTGCTCCAATGAAATAATATTTTCAACTCAGAGTATAAACAATGTCCAACCCAACAACCAACACTGATAATGAAAAATACATGCAGTATTTAACTGCAACTAAGGAATTTGTCCTAATCTAGGGTGACAGATTGCATTTACTACAGAGTAAATGCAATTTTGACAATTGATACCATGCAAGGCCCAAGCCAAAAACATCCCTGACAGACCTATTGTAGTAATAAATTTCAAATTAACTGCCGAGTTAACTTTAAAATATCTTTGACTAATTGATTTCAACATTAACTTTGACAATAACTTCTAACTTGATGCTAAAATATCTCTAACTATAATATTAATTGTGGTTGCCTATATTAAACCAAAATTAGGCTGTAGGTGGTTAATGTGATTGGGAAGAAGTAAATGTTGAGTGGCATTTTCATTTGGCTCTGCCTTCCTCGTTGATGTGTTCTTTGATTTTTATTTTAACCCTTAAACTACCCTGATCTATATAATCTCTTTACTGTCTTAGTTTGTCACTGTCATTTCTTTCATTACCTTACTGCTTTTATCTACTTTATTTTTACCTCTATCCTTTGACTATTTTCATCTTTATCTTTGAATGCTCTCCTTACCCTTTTTTACCTTTACATTATCATATTACATTTAATAAACCTCGGTTTCTTTGGAGGAATTGTATGATCCTTAATAATCATGATCCATTGTTTCTTTTGTTTATTCTTGCGCTCCTAATCCTTTCATGAATAAGGCTTCTAAATCATCATTCAGAGAGCTTGGTTTAAAAAATTCTTGGAATTAGAAATGAAATTTTATTATTTCATTTTCTGGTACGTACATCACCTACAAAATTAAAATAAATTTGTTAATAAAATCGGATCACGCAGGGTGGTGAGAAATGGTGGCTTATCGCGTTTGCGTAGGGTAAATAGGCTTATTACATAGGCGCGGTGGGTAGGTGGTTTGAATTGGAAATGGAGGATAGTTTCCATTGTAGGCGAGAAGGTGGTTTTATGGTTTATCACACATCCAAAAGTGGGTAGGAATTTTAGTTTGGAGGGATGCGATAAATTTGTGGTGGTGACGCATGGCAGGAGGGAAGGTTGTGAAACTGCCCATTTCGCAACCCTCGGTGGTGTTTAAATGATGGGAAATTGGATGTGTGAAATGGGTTGGGAGTCGTCGTATTAGTAGAAGGAGATCAGAAGTTGGTCGGGCTTTGATTGATCAAGGGTTAGTTTGGAAGGTGGGGCCAGGGTTAAATGAAACGAGGGGTAAATGAAATGATAAAAGTAGAGTAAAAGGTTTAAAATGAAGGCATTTAATATAAGTGTGTCTTGGGGTAATGAAATGAACACTGGGTTTCAATATAACAGGTGTCAGGGTTTAATAAACAGGTTTTATCAAAAGTGGGGCCCGATAAGTTAAATTTGTTTCAAAAGAATGTAAAAATTTTAATGAAAAGAAAGGGGAATGAGTAAAGGCGAAGGGTTTTTAATGAGGGGAATGGGATTTTAGGAAGGGGTAAAGGCTAAAATGAGGGGATTAAGGTCAAACATGGGTTGTGAGAGCATGAGAGTATCATAAAAGGTAAAATGAGAGATAATGGAGAGGTTAAACAGAAAATGAAGGTAGTGAGATTCTGGAAAATAAATGATAGTCAGGGAGTATTATTTTCAGTAGAACATCAAAAATAAATAGTCATCTGGTGATACTGTAGAATACAGGAGTCTAACAGTGGCTCTAGCTGGGGAGGGTAGTTCCTTTAGGAGGTGTCAAGAACATTTGTACATCAGTAGCCTATTTTCTTTGGCTGATTTTCTCTCTGTAATCCTGATTTGCTACAACATTTTTTATTGTGACCTTTAAAAACTGAAATCCATGCTTACAATAAACTAAGGTCTAAAACACACTTGTTTCTGAGCTGATAAAACAACCTAAAATTGAAAATTCTAAACATGCTAAAGTGTTAAGAGCTCTTCTACATACATACCTACCCAACCTATGATTCAAATGATTTTTCTTCCCTTTGAGGTGCATTTAGAATTGTAAACCTTCACATCATTTTTCTCTTGAAAGCAAACTATCTATTTCTAAACTTATAACTTCCAAAGGCTCAGATTAAACTGATGAGCTCTTTTATTCTCTACCTAACTACTGATCTGTCAAGATTAAACACTTTGTCTAGATCTTCATTCACTAAATATCAACATCAAATTTAAAGCTTGAATGAATCAAGATTAAGCATTATGATCATCATGAATTATGGCATTTTTGGACAAGATGCACACAATATTGTTTGCAAAAGTAAAATATCATTGATAAGCCAAGATTAGATGGTTTGGAAAATATTCATTTTCTAACTTATCAGTAAAAATTAAAAAATTGTACAATCATGTTTAGACTATATGATTGAACAAGGCTTTCTCAAAAGTAGTGGAATTTTGACTTGCAAAACTTTCAGAAACATTAATTTTTTAGTATGGGGCTTACTTTTTTCTTTTTATCTGCCCTCTTTTCTTCTTTTCCTTTCTCTTTTTTCGATCAACTTCTTTTGAGATTTTTTTAAGAAATGCTATATATAATGAAGACAATTTAAACTAATATTTCTAACTGAAATATTTTTTCAGCATCTTGTCATTGACATGACCTCCAAATAACTCTGTTCCATCCATTTCTTGTAAAAAAAAATGTATTATTACTTCTTGCATAATGAATGATGTATGGACCTTTCCATAGGTTATCAAATTTTTCATGCTTGCCTTTGTCCTCTCTTCTAGAATCACACTTCAACACTTTATCTCCAATGTTAAAATCATTTTCTTTGGTCCTTTTGTCAAATATTTTATTTATATTTTCTTGTACCGACTTTGTTCTATTGTATACTCCTCTGGTTTGTTGCAGCTGAATGGTTTGGTTTATTCTTCTTTGTATATAATTCTCTTTAGATTGCACCTCTTGAATGAGGTTGATTACTGGCACTCCCAAGGTTGTTGGGAAGACTGCATCCATTCCATACACTAGCTGAGAGGGTGACATATCAATTGAGTTATTATTTTTTAGCATGTCTTCCCATAGTGCATGTACCAATTTTTCATGCCATGATTTCTTATTTTCCTCCAACAACTTCTTAATGATGTTCACCAAACTTTTATTTTAGGATTCATCCAACCCATTACCTTGTGGGTAATAAGTTGTGGAATGTCACAAAGTAATGCGATATCTACGGAAAAAATCCACCATTTTCTTGGATTTAAAAGTAGCAACATTATTAGTAATTATTTTCCTAGGACAACCAAATCTAAATAGAATTTTGGTTTCAAGAAATCTGATAATTACTCAGTCTGTGGTAGTCCTGGAAGGAATGGCTTTTATCCACTTAGTAAAATATTTAGTTGCAGTAACGATCCATTTATGCTGGGTGTTATCACTCTAGTAAATTTTCTGTCAGAAATATTTAAAACTTTGTAGCTTACTAGAGGTAACCAAGAACCGCTTTTAGAATTCAGGATCTAGCCTTCCTGAGTTCCAGAGAGGGATCTCTCCATATGATTTAACTTTGTTTTGGTAAAATATTTTAGGCTATCTATGATTGTGCTATTGGGTTTGATTTTAAAATATTGGTGGGAATAAAGAGATTTCAAGGTAAACCAGAAGGATCTACCAGAATATTGGGCAATGGAGTCAACTCTCTAGGCCAGCAAAACTAAGAAATAAGGCTCAGAGATGCAAATGTGCTAAGGGCAAGATAGGTGACCTTCTAAGGTTATGTATAGGCTTGATTTGATGGAGTGGGTGTAATCTGAGAAAAATGGCACTTAAGAATCCTTAAGCTACAGATAAGAAGATTGAAGAAGGGAATTTAATTGGGACCTAGAGCAATTAAAAATTCTATGGTCCGGTTATCAAGTAGAAAACATTAAAATGCCAACAAGTTTCGAAACAGGGAGCTTATTATCACTAATCCTATTTAATTTTTCCTTAATTGATCATTACAAACAAGAAACACACAATATGAATGAATGTAAACTTTTAAATAAGTACACTGAAAACAAGGAAAGAACGAGACTTATCTTGTCACCACGAGAATCCTTAGTTATGATGTCTCTGATCTCTTTCCAGTCTACTACTTTCGCTAATTAACTCACAAACTTGAATCTGACCAGAAAATAAGACTATAGTTGTCTTAAGAAATTTTTATTCCACAAAAAATACTTTTAAGAGTGAATTATTTATACAAATTCTAAACTAAAATATCTTGAAAAAATATCAAGATTAGTTCACAAATCTCTCCAACTGTTTTACATAAATAGAACTTAAGTAAAGGAAACTAAAACTAATGCATCTATTTGGCACTATTTTTTATGGATAGGTGATGAAAAAGAGGAGAATTCGAATTTTATCCAACTCTTAGTTGATGATGAGGCATCCAAGTCACTAACTGCTTCCTTTCTTTGTGCAATTCTGCTCCAACAATTCTGCAAATTTGGGGTCCAATGATACCTTTATATTTATCAATCCGTAATATATATGTAAAAATTGAAAGAGGTTATTGTAGATAAATATGTTGGTGAGATAAAACTCTTTCACTTTCCTAACATTCCTCTCCAGCTATGCACAATAGGCTCTGAAAAAAGATGTGTAAAACAGAGTTTTACAGAGTCTGGAACATAGCCTCTCAAGATGTGCATGTATCTCTCATTCTGAAATCATTGTGCAAAAAGTGAGATAGGTTTTTTTAGACGGTTCACTTAGGAACCAAAACCTCCTTCAGTTTGGTATGATGTATTTTAGATTGGCCACAATCTTCTCTGCAAAATGATGAATTAACTGGAATTTTCTGCAAAAAGTGCTTTCCAACATTGTTTAATATTTCTTGTTTGGACCAATCTAGAGTTCTAGATTAGACTCAATTTATTGTCAACCAAGGTAGGTAATCTTAAAGGCACTTGTCTAATATTTATAGACCTAAAAGGATCTGTTCTATCTGTCTTAGATAAATGTTTATTGTGATAGGCTCCAGCACTCTTTTACAAGAGATTGAAATATGGTTCCTTTCACACTTTAAACACTTATATCACCTAATATAATCTACTGTTCTAAAACAAAGTGCTACTAGTCTGAGTTTTCAATCCTCTTACAAGGCTATAGTTCACAAAAAATCTTTCAAAGTAACACACTGAGCATACTAAAAATCAAATCCATAAAAACAGTGATCACAGAAATGATTTGAGATTGAATACTCAATTAAACCTCTTACAAGGACTTGTTCATTAATTTTGCAATCGAATTCTCAAATTACTACTATGAATCATAGAATAACAATATTGAAATTCTAAATAAAATTGATGAACTCAAAAGCATGAAAATGAAATAAAATGCTAATCAGATCTTAATACTAAATCTTATGTAAATGGAAAGAAAGTGTACCAACTTCGCATGGGGGCCCTTCCACGCTTTGAAGGCACACTTGAAAAACTTCAAGTGATAAGAACGTTAACTAAAAAACACCATAAATGATGAAATTTTGTCTCTGATTAGGTTCTGGGAATGAGTTACATCAAAAACAGAGTTCTGAAACATGCTGACAGTCTTAAGTCTGTTTCTTCCTTCAATGTTATCACTAGCATCTTTAGTCTATTACATGCTTCATCCTCCTATTTATTAAAAATTACAACCAAAGAGGCTATTTTCGTTCCCCCTAATCATAACTGATCCCAAAACAGATCGAATCAGTTTGGAGTTCCTAATCTTAAGCAAAATATCAAGTACATTCATTATGACTTCAAATTTTTTCTGTTGGATAGGCTGGGTTTGACCAGCATTGACCAGATATTCAGAAGTTTCAAATTCGATCTTGGATAGATTTTCCACCATGTGTGTACATCCTAGATCATGTCCTTGTCTTCTGTTTTTATTTTCCTGCTATGCCACATGTCAGAACATAAACCAATTATAGGAAGTTATCACATCCTGTAATTTTCTTGAAAAATTTCAATTTTTAACATAAAAATTCCATAAATTAAATTTAATGTAAAATAACAATTATAATGCTACATTAATCAATTTCAATGGACTATAAGGGATTTATGGAAGAAAATGGTGGATAAATGATGGAATTTTAGAAGAAAAAGATAGCAATAAAATAGTACCAACATTTCCCCCAAACTCAATGATTTAGCATGTCCTCATGCTAATCCTGATGTGCTCCCTTTATGTTCTATTTCTACTTGTGCCTCTGCTGCTTGTAGCAATACATCTACATTCTTCTGAACTTGGAACTCATGGGTCATATTCTTATATTTTTCTTTAAGAGCCTTTTTCTGAGTGTACCATTTTGTTGCCCATTTGCATATTTCAATTAGATCAGTTTTAAGTTCTTTGACTTTCTTCTTCAGTTTCTCATTTTTCTGTTGAATATTATTACTCTTTGCTCTTAAAATTTCATTTTCTTTCTTTATGACTTTCTCTAACATATTTGGTTCAATCAGTTTCTCTTTTAGCTCTTCAATTTGTTTCTCTAAATTTCTCTATTTCTTATTTGTAGGTACTGGCTCTTTCCTTTCTCCTTTGTTACTTTCAGTTTCCATCTCTGCTTCTTGTTCTGGCTGTGAATTAGCACTGATTTCAATTTCCATTCGTGTATTTACATTTTTCTCTGGTTGATCATCTTGTATTTGATTTCTTTTTATTCTCCTTGCTCTTCTTCTGTAAGTACTGAAAATTTTATCTTTTGCAATTTTCTTGGCATCTTCTTGCCTCATTCTTCTTGTCTTCACACTACTACTGGGTTGAGCAACAGTACTTCACTTAAATTCAGGGGTTTCCTCATCAATATCAACCATAAAATCTGTGCTTCCTTGTTTCTCCTCTTCATCTTCTTTGGTTTTGATTTGATTGACAATTAAAAATTCTTCCCATGTTTTCCCTCTCTTCTGCAGCTCAAATTCAATTAGAATTTTGATCAAACCAAAATGATACATGCTTCTATCTTCATTACCCTTTTGTTTCTGAATTTTCTTTGACATTTTACTCAAACTTTGTAAAATAAAATAGGGCAGACTTATAGTGCATTGACCCTTTAAGTGCAACAAAATTTTTATGTGATATAGGTATACTATGCTGTAACACCCTTCACATGTAACAAATTTTTGAAGAATGTATACCATTTCATCCCATGGGTGGATTAACCAACTTCTAGGAACACCTTTTTTCCAATTCACAGAAGAAACCCTTGACCTAGACATACACTGATTCCATGATTTTTCTCTAAATTGCTTGGTTTTGAAATACTTTTCCCCTTCTGGACTGATGTCTAATGATTGAGCTATTGTATCCTCTGAGATTCTGAAAGAGAAATTTCCTATAAAAGCTTTTTCTCCATTAAATGAAAATGAAAATTGTTTCATGACTTCTTCATTGTTTCCATTAAATTTCTCTAGAAAAGAAAACCAGTGTTTTTCCCTCAAAATCTTAACACAGTCTTCATGGTATTTTGAACTATCAAATTTCTCAGGCTCTGCTCTATTTGTCATTTTAAAAATCTCTATTCTAACCCCTTTTTATGCTCTATGAAACAAAAATTCAATCAGGGGTTTTCAACTTGTTACCTCTCTTCTCGCTTTCCACTGGGCTGACCTGGCTAACTTCCTCAATTTTCTGAGCTTACTTCTTCAAATGTCTGAGTTGTTCCTCAAATTCTGGGTGGAGGTCAAAATTCTAGATAAGCTCGTCTGCTATATTTTCTCCCTTTTTAGCACCTACTATCTCGGCATTTTTTAGAAACTCAGGGTCTAAACATTAACTCATTAACTAACTTTAGGAACTCAGAGTTTTATAAAATGAAAACTCAACGACCGACCGTGATTTTGCTTGATGTCATAAGATGAAATTGTTATGATGATAACGCAGAGAATAGAGTCTTACTGACAGAGGCCATGAGCTTGTTTGCAGAGTTGGAAGGCGTGTTCAAATCATGAATACAGAGGAGAAATACTGATTTGCAGAAGCATAATCATGTTCAAATCGTATTGGTAATGAAATCATATCGGATACATTCATAAGCAGATTTGAGTCAGAAAATCGTTTTTTAACTCTGGCAGTCGAACTGAATGAAATCATTTGAGGACAGTCGTTTTAACAAATGTCTTTCCATTGAGCGGAATTTTACATTGAGTGTCTATTAAGGCCACTACTTGTTGGTACTTTGTTGGCAGAGGTCAATTGTAAAAAAAAATGATGATTTTATGAAAAGGTTTTAAGGGCGTATATAGGAATAGAAAATATGCTAAGGTTTATAATGATGTTATGTGTGGGAAATGGAAATGATCATATAGAAATAGGAAGAGTGGTAATGAAATGAGTATATAGGAACATACAAAGAATATGGGTATAAGGATTATAAGAAAGCTTTTTGAAATTGATAACAAGAAATAATAATTATTATTTTTAACACTAAAATAATTTAAGAATTTTAAATGCTAAAAACAAAATTTTTCAATACATTACACTTGTTGGCTGATCAAATTCTAATTCTGCTTGTACAAGTGTGACTGATCTTCTTGTACAGGTGTGACTGATCTTTTTCTTCTAAAACAGGTTCCTTTGAAATTGAATATAACAGGTCCCTTAAAATCTGAAGAACCATGTTTGTGAAGCTTGTTTTATCTTTAGTGTTGATGTAGCCTTGGTTCGGAAATTTATCTTTGGTGTTGATGTAGCCTTGATGATGTAGCCTTGATTATAATTTTGATAAGCAACCTTTGAAAAATTGTTGAAGTAGCCTTGTATATCTTTGATGCAGTCTTCAAACAGGTCCCTCTGATATTGGTAGTATTGACATAGCCTTTGAATAGGTCCCTCTGTATAATCATGTTGAAACAGGTCCCACTGCATATTTGTTGCTTGAACAGGTCCCTTTACTGATTAGAGCATCAAAAAAACTCTTTGATTGAATGACTGAAACAAAAATTCTTTGAAAAATTGAAATTGAGGAGATGAAATAGGGAAAAACCACTGTTTCTTCTCCCCCACTAAGTCTTTGACTTGTCCTCAAGTCATTATTGAATTTGTAAAAAATAGTAAAGAAATAGAAGAGTGAATTCTTACCAGCCAAATGATTGGTTTTCTAATAAAAATTCTAGTTTAGATTGTGCCAGAGTCTGGTTTTAACATCTAAACCATTATTTTATTTTTTTATTTTTTTTATTTTTTTGAAATTCAAATGACTAAGGTGGAGATATCACAGCTGAAGATTGTGATATCTCAACCTCCTTTTGCTGAGATACAGTTTGAATAAAATCTTCCTTGTTGATGGGCTTATGATAGAGTTTGAACCTATGTCCATTGACAATAAAGGTGTTGCCTTCTCCATCAATTGTTTTTAATTTGACTGATCCATTTTCATATACTTGGTCTATTTCATATGGGCCCATCCAATGTGTTGTAAATTTGGCTTTATGATCTCTGAATTTAGAGTCGAAGAGTAAAGCCCAATCTCCTTCTTTAAACTGCTTCTTTTTAATGTGTGTATCATGCCACTGCTTCCTTTGTTTCTGCATTAGGATTGTTCTCTCCTCTACTTGCTGCCTCATTTCATCTAACTGGTTCAATTGCATAATTCTCTCGTTTTGTGCTTCATTGAGATCAATTCCTAAATCTGCAGCCATTTTATAAGTATGTATCTAAAATTCAATAGGAAGCATTACCTATTTTCCATACACCAGCTGATATGGTGTAAATCCTGTAGTATCTTTCCACATTATTCTGTAAGCCCAGAGTGCATCTCTGAGCTTTTCCTCCCAATTCTTTCTGTTCATTGCTACTGTTTTAGTGATAATTCCTTCCAAAGTTTTATTTGTTGATTCCACTTGGCCATTGGCTTGTGGATGGTAAGGTGTACTTTTTCTGTGCTTGATTTTATATTTTTCTGTGATATCTTGAACCAACCTTGAAGTGAACTGATTACCTTGATCTGTCACTATCTCCCTAGGTACTCCATACCTTACAAAAATTTCTTCAAAGAGGAAGTTTACCACTGTTTTCTCAGTTGCCCGGACAAGTGCTTTTGCTTCAGCCCATTTTGTCACATAGTCAGTACATACTAGGATGTACTTTTTTCCCTTTGAAGGTGGATTGATGGGTCCTACAAAATCTAGAGCCCATTTTTCAAATGGCTCTAAATGTACTTGGGGCTGAAGTGGCATTTCATCTGAAGCTGTTGGTCTAACCATTCTTTGACAACTGTCACAAATTTTCACATACTTCTTGGAATCCTTAAAAATATATGGCCAATAGTATCCAAGACTGAGTATCTTGAATGTTGTCCTTTTTGCTGCAAAATGCCCACCACACGGTTCGTCATGACAAGATTTTAAAATATCAATTATTTCATCATTTCTTACACATATTCTAATAATCATATCATAACCGGTGTAAAATAAATCTCCATTGATCCATGAATATCTAGCACTTTGTTTGATGAGCCTCTTCTTCTCCTTTGTAGTAAAATATGGAGGTGTCTTTCCTGTGGACAAATAATTGGCTAAGTCAGCATACCATGGATCTACTACTGAAATTGCAAATAGATTTTCATCTGGAAAAGAATCTTCAACCGGAACAATCTCACCTGAGTTCTGGAGTCTAGAAAGAAAATCTACCACCTGATTCTCCTTACCTGGTCTATCTAACACTGTAATATTAAATTCCTGTAGTAATAACAGCCATCTGGTAACTCTGCCATTAGTGATTGGTTTATTCATTAGATATTTAATGGCAGAGTGGTCAGTATGTACAAAAACCTCATAACCAGTTATATAATGTCGGAATTTATTCACAGCGTGTATGATTGCAAGCATTTCTTTTTCAGTGACCGTGTAGTTTAATTCTGCAGGTGTTAGATTTTTACTAATAAAATAGATAGCATAATTCAAAGACTCTTCTTTTTGGCCTAATGAGGCACCTACTCCAGTATCAGATGCATTTGTAAAGATGTGAAAAGGTAGGGTCCAATTAGGTCCTTTTAAGACTGGTGTGGTTGATAATTTTTCTTTGAGTGTTTCAAAAGCTTTCTGACAATTTTCATTCCAGTTGAAAGGTGTATCTTTTGCTAGAAGCTTAAACAGAGGTAGAGCTATTTTACTAAAATGTTCAATAAACCTTCTATAATAGCTTGCATACCCAAGAAAGCTTCTTACCTCTTTTTGAGTCTTCGGAATTGGCAAATTGACAATGATTTGGATTTTTGATGGATCAACTTTAATGCCTTGAGAAGAAATATAATGACCCAATACTACCCCTTCATTTAGCATCATAAAACACTTTTCATTTCTCAGGGATAGATTAGCTTCAATACATCTCTTCAAAACTTTCTCAAGATTTTCTAATGAATGCTCAAATGAGTTACCATACACTGAAAAATCATCCATATAAACTTCAACACACTCATGAACTAAATCAGCAAAAATAGCTAATACAGCTCTCTGAAATGTAGCTGGAGCGTTACAAAGTCCAAATGGTAAAACATTATAGGCATAAGTGCCCCAAGGACAAGTAAAAGTGGTTTTGTCTTGGTCCTCTAAGGCTATCCTGATCTGGTTATAGCCACTGAAACCATCAAGAAAAGAGAATGATGATTTCCCAGCTAATGTGTCTAGCACTTGGTCAATAAATGGTAGTGGAAAATAATCTTTAAGGGTTGCTTTGTTCAATTGTCTGTAATCAACACAAATCCTCCACTTGCCATTTTTCTTGGGCACTACTACCAATGGGGATACCCACTGACTGTCAGAGATAGGATAAATAAAATTGACTTTCAATAGTTTTTGTAATTCATCTCTAACAATATCCTGAAGAATGGGATTCATTCTTCTCTATGGTTGCCTCACTGGTTTTATATTACTATCTGTGTAAATATGGTGAGTGCATGTTTCAGGGTGGATTCCGTGCATATCGGTGTAGTCCCAAGCAAATGCTTTCTGATACTTCCTCAATAATTGAATCAATTTTTCTTCCTGAGATAAGTCTAGGTGAGTGCTAATATTCAATGTTTTTCCTGGACTAATCTCTATGGTCTTGCTCTGTGTGTTTGTGATAGATTGAATGGGAAAAATGTTTTCAAATGATGTTTGCAAAGAATGAATGGTACATATTTCTTGAAAACTCTGTGTTAAAAGTTCATCTGCAGCATGGTATTGTTCATTTCTTAATTCTTCAGAAATATCAGGTTGAGAAAGGAACAATTCTATCAAATCATCATTATTATGTTCTTGAAAATCATAGATTTGATTGATGCTGAAAACAGATTGAACTTCTTCCTTATCATTGTATTTATCATCAAGCCATAAGTTGTTTACTACTGTTGGTGATTGTGCTGATGGGTACAGAGTGAGTTGTTTCCTTTCAGTTCCTCGTGAAATGATCATATTACCTTATCTACACCCTATGAATGCATCAACAGTTGCTAACCATGGTCTACCAAGGATGATAGGGTGTCCTCCTAAATTAGATTTTGGCTGAAGAACTAAAAATTCCACTGGATACTCCCAAGAGTCCAGTGAAACAATTATGTCCTCCAAAATCCCTTCAGGAATCACTTTAGACCTATCAGCTAGTTCTAGAACAATTGGTGTGTATTGCAAATTTGTGAGCTGGAGTGTTTTCATTGTTTCAAGAGTCATCACATTTATTGCTGCCCCAAGGTCAATTAAAGTATTTGGAATAGGTATGTTGTTAATGATTGTAGTGACTCTGGGAATACCAGGATCAACATACTTTTCCATTGAAATGGTGTTTGTCATAAGGCCAGCTAGATGTCCAATAACATGAATAGTTTGTGGATCAAATCTTTTTCTTGTAGGCTTCCTGAGGCATAGTTCTTTGATTGCTTTAGTATATATTGGAATGTCTTTTATGGCTTGAAGTAGTGGAATTTTTATATAGACATTCTTTAGCTCATCTAAAACATCAAACTGTGGTAAAGACATGGGAAGTTTTGCTTGGATCAATCTATCTGGAAAAGGTGATGGATGCACTGGTTGCATTTGTTTATTTTTGATGTCATCATTTTGTTTCTTTTGAGTTTGAGTTTCATTTTCATTCTCTTTGTTTTCTTCTTGTTTTTCAGCTACTGGAGGTTCTTTTTGAAGTATCTTTCCAGACCTAAGCTCGATATTTTGTAGAGGTAGAGTGGGATATGATGGTCCCTCATCTACACTCTAAGTTGGTCTATCTGCTCTATTATTTGGATTAGGTAGAGGTTGAGCAGGAATCTGAGTAGGTCTAGGAGGCTGGTTAGATGGAAGTTGTAATTGAGATGGATTTATTGGTGGAGGAGCAGGCGATGTTTGTTGAGTGTTTTGAGGTTGATGGACAACTTGCTGCTGAGGATATTGTTGATATGTTTGAGGATACTGCTGATATGGCTGAGGATATTGTTGGTATGGTTGAGGATATGGTTGGTATGGTTGAGAGTATTGCTGAAATGGTTTCCATTGTTGTTGTGGGTAAGTTTGGTGTTGCCATGGCATGGGTACATTCCAAGAATTCTGAACATACATCTGATCTTGTGCAGGAAATTGCAAATTTTGGTTTGGAAACATACCTGGAGGTGGAGGTCTCGGTTGCCATGGTCTCTTGGCGCCCATGAAATACACATTCTCCATATCTGCGTTGGCTTCCAAATTAAAATTCTGCAAAATCTTGATTTTAGAGCAATGAAATATATCATGATTTTCAGTACAAAAGGCACAGACTTGAATGTTTTCTAAAGGGCAGTCTTTCAAAGCATGTTTTTTCCGGCATTTTGGGCAAAAGACAGCCATTAATTGATCTTCTTCTTCCTGTCTTTTCTTTGCTTTCAGAGTGTCAATTTGATTTCCTAAGGTACTTAATAGGTCTGTTTTGAATTCTTCTAATAATTTTCCTATTTCAGCCCTTGTGACACTAGCTGAAGCAGATTTTGTGGCTTTGGATGATATGGTTCTTTTTCCATTTCTAGCTTTGCTCCTAGAATACTTTTCACATAAATCAGCAATTTCATCGAAAGGTAAGGTGGAAATATCACCTTTGCCCATCAAATTAAGATCATCTAAGTATTCCTCTCGAATGCCCTTCAAAAATATTGTTCGGATCAGATCAAGAGACATGGTTCTATGTTTTGATTTTTGTAGATTGTAAACGAATCGTTCCAAATAATCTTCTAAGCTTTCATCCTCTTGTTGATTCATTCTAAAAATATCATCTTTAGAATCTTTTGATCTACAATAAGGTTGATATTTCTTTAAGAATATTTTTCTCATGCCATCCCAATCAGTTATTGCATGTTCACCAAGTCCCATGAACCATCTTAATGCCGATGCTTTTAATGTTGCTGGGAAGAGTCTAAGTCTATGGGCATCATCTGTGTAACCATATGTTCGGCATACTATGTCAAATTCAAACAAGAATGAATCTGGATCTTCTGAAGCCATGCCATAAAAGTTTGGTAGCACAGATGGAGGTATGTTTTTCATTTTTATTTCCTCATCATTATTTTCTCCTGGTTCTTGAATGGGAAATTTAAAGGTTGACTCTTCCTCTTCTCTTTGATCTTGATCTTGCTTTTGTTTCAGTTCAGCCTCTCTCTGTCTTCTTCTTTCCTCCTGCTGTCTCTCATATTCTCTAAGTTGTTCATGAGTAGGACCTCTTGCTGATCCTCCTCCTTCCTCAGCCATTTTGATAGGTTCCTCTGTTGATTTAAGTTCTTGTTCAATGTCACTTGTTTCAAAGGAAAGTTGTTCTGTTGGTTTTTCTCCTTCTTGAAAATTTTCAAATTGAGTAGGTTCAAGGAGAGATTGTTGAGTTGTTCTGCTACTTTCTCTTGTTATAGAGGATTCAGGGAGATGTTTCTTCTTTGCTTCGTATGCCAATAAAATTTGTCTCTCTATAAGTGTAAGTCTTTGGCCTGATTTTTGTTTATCCTCTAATTCTTGTACAGTGACTTTCCCAGCTGGAGTTGTGTGTTCAATTCTTTCTAAAGGGTCTGCTCCTAGTGGTGGATTAGTTCTTGGATGGGGGGTTTTTATGAATCTACCTTTATCATCTCTAGGTCTAGACATAAGTAAGCATGACTTCCAAAATGATGAATTAAAATTAAATCTGTGTTTTTGTTTGTTTTTGTTTTTTTTTTAGAAATCCTCTAGTTGCGCCTCCCCGGCAACGACGCCAAAATGTAAAGACCAATCTAGAGTTCTAGATTAGACTCAATTTATTGTAAACCAAGGTAGGTAATCTTAGAGGCACTTGTCTAATATCTATAGACCTAAAAGGATCTGTTCTATCTGTCTTGGATAAATGTTTATTGTGACAGGCTCCAACACTCTTTTACAAGAGATTGAAATATGGTTCCTTTCACAATTTAAACACTTATATCACCTAATCTAATCTACTGTTCTAAAACAAAGTGCTACTAGTCTGAGTTTTTAATCCTCTTACAAGGCTATAGTTCACAAAAAATCTTTCAAAGTAACACACTGAGCATACTAAAAATCAAATTCATAAAAACAGTGATCACAGAAATGATTTGAGATTCAATACTCAATTAAACCTCTTACAAGGACTTGTTCATTAATTTTGCAATTGAATTATCAAATTACTACTATGAATCATAAAATAACGATATTGAACTTCTAAATAAAATTGATGAACTCAAAAGCATGAAAATGAAATAAAATGCTAATCAGATCTGAATACTAAATCCTATGTAAATGGAAAGAAAGTGTACCAACTTCGCATGGGGGCCCTTCCACGCTTTGAAGGCACACTTGTAAGACTTCAAATGATAAGAACACTAACTCAAAAACACCATAAATGATGAAATTATGTCTCTAATTAAGTTCTGGAAATGAATTACATTAAAAACAGAGTTCTGAAAACATGCTTACAGTCTCAAGTCTGCTCTTCATTCAATGTTATCACTAGCATCATTAATTCATTACATGCTTTCATCCTCCTATTTATTAAAAATTACAACCAAAGAGGCTATTTTCGTTCACCCTTAATCCTAACTAATCCCAAAAAAGATCGAATCAATTTAGAGTTCCTAATCTTAAGCAAAATATCAAGTACATTCATTATGACTTCTGATTTTTCTGCTGGATAGGCTGGGTTTGACCAGCGTTGACCAGATACTCAGGAGCTTCAAATTCGATCTTGGATAGATTTTCCACCATGTGTGTACATCCTAGATCACATCCTTATCTTCTGTTTCGATTTTCCTGCTATGCCACATGTCAGAACATAAACCAATTACAGGAAGTTATCACATCCTATAATTTTCTTGAAAATTTCAATTTTTAACATAAAATTTCCATAAATTAAATTTAATGTAAAATAACAATTATAATGCTACATTAATCAATTTCAATGGACTATAAGGGATTTATGGAAGAAAATTATGGATAAATAATGGAATTTTAAGAGAAAAAGATAGCAATAAAATAGTACCAACATTTCCAAAACCATAATAGTTGTTAGAAAAGTGAGAGATTTTTTTTTATATGGTCCTCTTAAGAATATAAACCTCTTTCAGTTTTGAAAAATTCATCTTGGATTGATCACAATAGTTTCTGCAAAACAATGACTAAAACATGCAATTTCTGCAAAAACGTTCCTTCTTGTTGTGTTTTTCACCTTTTCACTTTTTTGTTCTTTTGACTGTTTTACTTTCACTTTAGACAAACTTCAATGTTGGTGAAAGTATTTTCATTTCTTTTTACCATTGTACTGCCTCTTTATTTACTTTTACTGTTTACCTTTGACTTCTCTGTAACTTCATTTTAACTTTTCACTCTGACTTTTACCTGATACACTTTATCCACTGATACTCTTTAACTGTTATGATTTTCTTTATCATTGTGAATTTTGATTTCACTTTCACCATTCACTGATACTCTTTGATTCTGATACACTTTGACCATGAATTTTCACCCTAAGGTAAAAATATGATTCTCAATGTTTTCTCTACTCTTCTCTTGTCAAGATTAACAAAAGATCTTTGAATTCTTGCCACTCATGGGGAGGCCTTTTGCAAGTTCTTAATTTCATTATTCTTTAAGGTTATCTCTTCCATGGTTTTGATCAAGTTTGAATCCCCTATTTCTACTCCTGTCTGTACATGTGTAATTGAAGAATAAACTACAAAAACTTTTTTAGATGATATTGATACTGCAGTTACGAATTTTCCTTATGGTGCAAGCTGTTCTGCAAGAGTTGATGGCACAACAGTGTTTTCTGGAAAAATGGATTCTGAGCAAGTTTTTCTGAATGATAAAAAGGGTTTTTAATGCTCAGAAGAAGACTTTGATCAATTTTAGCAGTGAAAAATGATTAGGGAGTGGGTAAAACTTGATAAAATGGAAAGGAGGAAAGCTAGGGAAAATTTGACAGGTTTTCCCCTGTATTTTGGAGGTTTTAGACTTTTTAGGATGGAAAATTCAACAGTTTGATTTGTACAATTTGGGAAATTATTTGAAAATACCAGGAAATTTGAAATTTTTAGAGAGTAAGCTTGAAGAAAAGTACCTGAAAAACCAGTGAAATTATGTTGAAGACATTCGCCGAAGTGCTTCAGTCTTCAATTCTGCGAAATTGGCTTTTTAGAGGGAAATGCAGCGCTTTGTGGTAGAATTTTAGGGTAATGGGGATCGAAAATGGCACTGTTTTGTTGAAAAGGCTTTGCAAATTTTCTCAGGGTTTAAATGGCATGATTTAAAGGAATCTGATCCCAAATGAAAGGAACATTCTATTTCAACAACCGAATAAAATCTTTTGTTAACTCAGCATAGTTCAGGATAAATCTATGCAGAAAGTTTTCTTTCCCTTGCAAACTTTGGAGTTGGCGAAGTGTGGAAGGAGGAGGTAAATTAATGATGGCCACAACCTTCGAGGGGTCGACATGAATGCCAACCTTAGAAACAACAAATCCCATTAATCGTCCAAATTGCACACAAAAAACACATTTTTGCCGATTCAAACAAATCTTGTAATGCCTACTTCTCATAAAAATCTCTCATAAATAAGTAGGATGATCTTCCATGTGTAATGAATGAGAAGGTAAATCTTCCATATAAGTCTGCACAATATGTTTGATGTCATGAAAAGCATAAGACATTTCCCTTTGAAAAGTTTCACTAGCATTATTTAATTCGAAAGGTTGTTTTCAATAAGAAAATGTTCCCCAAGGACATATGAATGTTGTTTTTGGTTGATCAGCAAGGAGTATGTTGATTTGATTATATCTGGAAAATCCATCCATAAATGAAAACATTTCCTTTCTGGCACAATAATAAATGATTTGGTCGATATAGGGTGTAAGATAATTTTTTTTTGGATATGCTATATCAATATCTCTATAATCGACACAACTCGTATATTCCCTTATTTCTTGGTATCGGGAACTATATTAGATACCCAATCCATTAATGGGATTGGATAAATAAATCCTACTCGTAGTATTTTTTCAACTTCATCTTTATTAGTAGTAGCTTTTTGCGGATGCATCAAACATAATCTTTGTCTAATAGGCTTTGGACCCAGGTATGTCTTTATTTCATGAACGAAAATATTTGGATCGATTCTTGGAATCTCTTTGTAGGACCAGGAAAATATGTCTCAGAATTCTTGAAATAGGGCTTTATATTTATTAATTTCATCAATTGTACAAGAAGGACCTATATGAATGTTTTCAACAATTCCAAGTTTAACTGATATGTCAATAGGAACAGTTGTAGAAATGTTTCCCAAATTAATATCAGAATCTGAATTTGTAATCGATATGGGATTCTGTGGTTCCTTGAAATAATAAATTGTAAAAATAGATGAAAAATAATTTTCAAACCTATCAAGATCAGGTTAAAACTAATATCGATGGTGTAGATCATCCCAGGGTAATTCATCCATAGAAAAAAATTCTCGAATACTTTCATCGGTATGAAACACTTGTTGAAAAGGATCGAAAATTGATGTCAAGGCTGAGCTTGATAGTGAAGAAGATTCTTTGGTGACCACATTCATTGGATCAGGATTAGTTGAAAGTGTGATATAAAATGACTGTACTGCAGCATATGCCATCTCAAAAGGACTTAAAGGTATCTCACCATTGAAAGAATCCATTTCTGACTCTGAAGGCACTATCCAAGTGTCATCGAATCGAATAGTGCTTGATGAAATCATATTGATGTTAGCAATAGTACGTGGTACATTGGGTGGAGGGATAGAGAAAGTTCCCATCAAAGAAGAGTCCTTTACTAAACCTACCCTAACATCTTCATATGGGATAGTCGATTTTCCAACATGTTGGTTACTTTCTATTGAAGCTGGGTCAGATGAATAATATGACAACTGATAGATTTTCACAATCTTTCATTTATGAGGAAACATTATTAACTGAAATACAGATGAAATGACAACAATCAGGGAATAAGACCAACTTCGACCCAGAAGAAGGTTGTAATCCAGAGGGGCATCAACAACTTCCACATCTAGATTAACATTTTTTCCTTCTACTTCTATAGGTAGATCTTAGAGTATTCCAAATGGATCGAATCATCTTCCATAAAAAGCTTTAATGATTGTCGGATATTGGTTCAGTGTTGGAGAACCAAGATTTTTCCAACAATTTAATGACATAATGCATGTTGATGCCCCCTCATCAAATACATTACAAAAAACCTGTTTGTTTTTTACTAATACCAAAATCTGAAAAGCCATCTGATGAGGGAGTCTCGGTGTAGAATTTACTAAATCAAAGACCATGAGGTTAGAATCTTGAGGATATATAGCTCCAAAAGATGATAAAAGTAATTTCCTTTGTGTTGGACATAATTGTAGCACTTATAAGGCCGGCATTTCGGAAGGGGAAATTCCCAAGTCTTCAACAATGTTGTAGTTTTGAGCAACTCTCGCTTGTGGATTGAAAGTTGATTTTCGAAGAACACCTTTAGTAGGCAATTTAATTACTAGATCAAGATTAGGTTTCTCAATATGAAGTGGATTAGAAACCGAATGAGATGTAGCTGGTGTTGAATTAGAATTTTCTATCTCTTTACTAGTTACAAGATTTTTACTTCCATAGTCTTGTGATCGCATCACAACCATAACCTCAGACATCATTAAAATATCTGCTGATGAATGTGAAGAAGATCTTGTCATTTTTCTATATGGATTAGGAAAAGGATCCTTCAAGACAACGGGTGTGGGTAAACCTTTGATGAATTTAGAGACCTCAGATCAATGCAGGCATTCTTTAGTAAAGTGATCCTCATCACAAATAAGACAAGGATAATGAGGCTTTGGTTTATCATCAGATGGTCATTCTTTTTGGTTTTCTCTTTGGGAGATGAAGTTTATTTGTTTTTATTATTTTCTTTCTTCTTATTACCTATTTTATATTTAGTTGTAGATGAACCTACAACATGAATGTCGGCAGAAGTTTCAAGGGAAGAATCTCCTTTCGGTGAATCTGGTAAATTTATTATAGGAGAAGTAGTTTTGAAGACTTCTTCTTACTCTTATTCGCACTAACTAAACCAATTACACTGTCTGCAGTATGAGATCTTGAAGGAGGTGCGTTTATTTGACCATGACGTGGTAAATTAGGAATTTTTTCGTATAAAGTACCAAACTATGTATATACAACGTCTAAGTACTGATATTGAGCAATGACTTGTTCTTCAGTAACAACTCATCCCTTAGCCACATCTTCAGTGTTCTTTGGAAGTAATGATTTTATGAACCATTCTGCCAAGATCTAATCTGGAATGAAGACTTCCTCTAAATGTCTTCTATGTCTCCATTCATGTATGTGATCGGATATGTACATAGACGTAGATTGTTTTAACGAAGTCAATAGTTTCGTGTCATTGTCGTATCTGACTAGAAACTGAAAATGTGTTAAGAAAATTGTTGCTAAAGCATTGAAATTGTTGAATGAGCCACGTGGTAGTTCAATATACCATTTTGCATCTAAACCTATCAGTGTTCTCCAAAATAATGTTAATCGAATGGAATCATCAATCAAAGAGTTCGATGCACACCAAAGGTGGTAAGCTATGACATGGTTTGAGAGGTCCTCTCCTGATTTACCTTCAAAATTTGGAATATCATTTGGAAACTTAGTCAACATTGGCAGCCAACATGGAAGATAATAGATTGGATCATTCATTAGGTGCAACAAATCAAGTAAATCCAAAGTTGCGATAAATGGAAACCGACGGTTAGGGTCCTGCTGAGAAAATTGATAACCTTGCAGAACTATACCAGTACCAGGAGGAGGATATCCAAGATATTCTAGAATAGCCTGTGCATTTGGGATTGGAATACATCTCGGATAACCAGGAATGGCTAGAACATATTGAGGTTGAGCTGGTATCTAATAAGTGTAACCAGGGTACGGTTTATGTTGGTATACTAGATTTTGAGCTACAAGTCCATATTGATACTGCCCTTGATACGATTGATAAACAACTTGAGGTTGGCTTGTTACAATTGTACTTGTACCAGGTTGTCCTGTAGGCATCTGAATAGTAGTCTAAACTATAGGTCCAGGTTTTTATGTAGAGACTACAGGGATTTTTTGTGATACTTAAGGGGCTGTAGAAATAGGGGCTACATA
>JAXQQM020077818.1:0-149698 GCA_034641835.2 Pinus albicaulis
TCATCAAGTAGGTTGCCATCATCTTCATCAAGTGGGTTGCCATCAAGGACAACACTCAGCATCATATTGCCAACAATTTTATCGTAAAATGAAATTCTAAACAAAAAAAATGTTTTGACTTATAGAAAGTAAAATATATATATATATGTGCGTGTGTGTGTGTGTGTTTCTCAAAAAAGGGCAAAAAGTGCAACCCAACTTCACATTTTCACCAAGGCTCTCGGCGGTGGAGATGTAAGAAAAATTATGAACCCAACTCTTAACCCAAGTGCTATATTTGGTTATTTACGTAAATCTCCTTTCGGGGTCTTGCATAGAAATTTACAAGTATTCTAGCTCTCAAATTAGGTCAAGCACAGTATGACTAATTTTTCTGATCTGCTTGGCCTGGCCATCGAGAAAAACCTATATTCCTCGAAGAGATATTTCCAACGAGGTATCATACGTGCAAAATGGAGATAATATGACCAAGGTACGACCCTGGGAAGTTGACTTCCCAACTAACCCCAACGGGGCCCATAAACTCTTGGTGTTACATCTCCTCGGGTTAGGGTTTAGGTTGTTGAAGGTTTTCTCTTATTTTTTAATAATAAAAAGGCTCTTGAGCCTCATTGTAACATAGTTCAAAGGCATGTAGCCACCACACCTCTTCTCAAAGATAATCTACCATCGCCCGAGCTAGTTTATTTTCCATTATGTCTGTAAGCATTTTTCAATATTTGATATTAACGAAATGAAGTTTTATTCTTGCTACATCTCTATGTTTATGTTTATTTCTGTATTTTATTGCCTTCCTTCATAAGTCTGGATCATCCAATTTCTTCACCCCCTCCCCAAAAACTAGGGGTTGGTTTTACCTTCCTAGATGTCAGATATCTAATATCTTGAGCCAGATCCGAGGTGACCATCCAACAAGTTATTCTAGTAGAGTCTGCCTGCATCACCATCATCTCCATAGATACCAGAAAAGTATCAAATACTCCAAGAAACAAAATAATATTTCTCTTGCAAGTGATGCCTCCATGATCTCAGTCCTTTTTCCCTCTTTTCAATGATCGACACACTATTATCACATGTACTTCACTTTTCAGAGAGTCAAAATGTATATCGACACACATGCATTACTTCTTTCTACTTGCAGCCATATTTAAGATAGAGAAAGAGATAAAAGCGCCCTCACCTTCCAGTTGGGTTTTCTCCCGAAAGGGTTTCCTAGTGTCTTATGTGTGTGTGAGCTTATTTTGTCATTCTCTACTTTTCTACATAATTTATATTCACATGCATGCACTAATTACATTTAAATCTACATATATTAAATCTTAATAAAACAGTAATAGTGTAAAATTTTAGTATTTTAATATATTATTATCAGATTTGTTGTAATGAACTATCAAGTGGAATATCCACGACATTTTACAGATCATTTGGTATCAGGGCAGGTTTATTTGGGTATTCTTGTGGATATTGCAGGGATCTATAAAGAACCTGAAAAATATCAACCTAGTTCGAGTGTCGTGAATCAATTCTTGTTTAAAGTGGAATCAAAAGTTGATATCAAGTCGTACCATGATAATATCGACACTCTGAAGTTGAGCCACTGGTTGTAGCACCTGGAATTTTATTTTAGTGTCCATCAGATCGAGTAAGGGAAAAATATCTCATTTGTGCAGTTGAAATTGGAGGGGCATGCACTGACTTGGTGGGATAGTCACACAGAAAACCTGAGGTTGGAGGGAGAACCTCCAATGACTAAGTGAGAAGATTTCAAAACCCTCATTAAGTCGTAGTTTTATCCCATTGGATACGTGGAGGACCAGTGGATACGGTGGCATTACTTCAGGAAAAAGTTGGGACAAAGCATGCAGGAGTACACCACAGAATTCAGAAAGATGGGTATAATGTTGGGTATCTCTCCAAAGAACCCAAATGTACTCCTCAAGTATTTGGGGGGTCTGCATCACCATATGTGTGAGCAAGTGATGTTGTTCAAGCACAAATTAGTGGATGAGCCATGTGTACAGGCATAATACCTAGAGAACATACGGCTGAAAAGAGTGCAATCAAGTGGATCGAAACAGAAGGAGCAACAAGATTATTCTAAGGAGGGAAAGAAGAAGTAAAAAAGTGGAAAAGATAAGAAGATGGCAGCCACAACACAGTAGTGCAAAGATCCTAGCAATCACTATAATCATTGCAACATTGATGGCCATACAGAGGAGAAATGTTGGAAGTTGCATCCAGAGTTAAACTCGAAGAACAAGAAGAAGAATATCATGGCCATTGATTCAAACAACCAAGTTGAAATCAACTCGGATGTGGATGAGAATATCGTTTTTACGTGAGTCCAAAAGGAGGTGAATTTGAGTATCCTTCAGCAACAAGAAGAGAAAGAAATGACTAAACTCTTCCATATAAAGATACAGGTCAAGAAGACAAAGATTGATGCTCTGTTTGACTCAGGATCATAGGAAAATCTCATTGCAGCATATTTGATCAAGAATTTGGGGTTGGAAGTTCATGATCATCCAAAACCATATCCATTGATGGGTAAATAAGGATGCAGAGCTGAAGGTAACAAAAAAATGTAGAATTACATTTGTTATCAGTGTTGATTTTATTGATGAAGTAGATCTATATGTGGTTCACCTTGATGTGTATGGAGTCTTATTTGGGAGTCCATACATGAACATGCAAGATGAAATATTCATGAGGAGAGCCATTCATTATCATCTCATCAAGGATGGAAAATATTTCATCATCAATGTGCACAAAGACAAGTCAAAAATTTCACTGGTAAGTGCCAATCAAGCCAAGAAATTGATCAGTTCTAGCAAGAAGTATGTTTTATTGTTTTTACGAGAAATTCAGTCTGAAGAGGAGTCAATAAGAGGCAAGGAATCCCTGGAGGGGTGTACTAAGAAACAAAACCAATAATTGGATGAGTTCTTACAGGCATACAAGGATATGTTCCGAGACCCTAAATGGTTACCACCTAAGAGAGAAGTGGAGCATGAGATCCATCTATTGCCAAACTCCCCTTTGCAAAATATTGAGGTGAAGAAACATATGCAACAGTTGTTGGAACAGGGTGTCATTCAAACGAGTACATCACCATGTGGGTCTCCCATCATCATTGTGCCAAATAAGGATGG
The DNA here is from genome assembly GCA_034641835.2 of Pinus albicaulis. Lineage (NCBI taxonomy): Eukaryota > Viridiplantae > Streptophyta > Pinopsida > Pinales > Pinaceae > Pinus > Pinus albicaulis. The sequence continues at coordinate 3,153 of JAXQQM020077818.1, forward strand.
GACTTGGTGGATTTCTATAGATTACAAGGCGTTGAATAAAATCACGCTCAAGAACATATACCCCTCGCCAAGGATAGATGATCTATTAGATCAATTTTAGCAAGAAAATTACTTCACCAAGTTGGACTTGAAGTCTGGATATCACTAGGTTCGAGCCAAAGAAGATATATGGAAGACCGTCTTCAAAACCAGGCAAGGTTTTTATGAGTGGTTATTTATGCAATTTGGCCTATGTAATGTACCATATAAGTTTATGAGATTAATGAATGATATATTGCACCCTTTTATAGATTCATTTTTTGTTGTCTATTTGTATGATATACTATTAAATAGTTGGGAGGATCCTATTTTGCATTTGACGCAAGTGCTGGAAACATTGAAGAAGCACCAGCTACTAGCAAATCTCAAGATGTGTGAGTTTGCACAACATTCTTTGGTGTATCTGGGGTATGTAATTGGTGGAGGATAGCTGAAGATATATCCTTCCAAGATGGAGGCCATCATGAAATTTCCAGTGCCTACTAATTTTTCTGAGGTCACAAGTTTCATTGGGGCAGCATAGTACCTGAGAAAATTCATAGTTTCGTTTTTAGTGGTAGAAGCACCAATCCACACCATAACAACAAGTGGCAAGAGTTTCCAGTTGGGAAAATTTCAACGTAGGGCTTTCAAGGAGTTAAAGAAGAAGATCATTCAAGCACTAGTTCTGGAATTACCAAAATTGTTGCGGCCTTTCAAAGTGGAGACAAATACGAGTGGGTATGTTATGGGAGTTGTCATGATGCAGGGAGGAAGGCTTCTATGTTACCATTCTAAAGTTTTTCATGGGGTAGATCTTAAATACCCTACCTACGATAAGGAGCTCTATGCCATGGTGCAAGATGTGAAGAAGTGGAAGCACTATATAATGGGAAAGGAGACAGTAATCCACACAGATCACCAGTCGTTAGAGTATTTGCAGGCCCATAGTAAGCTACAACATACCAGGCACTAGAAGTGGATGGGATTTTTACAGCAATTTCATTTGGTGATCAAGTATGAGAAGGGAAGCACAAACAAGTTGGTTGATACGCTGTCGAGGCCACCCACATCAAAGATCAAAGCTTTGGGAACTCCTATGCACATGGATCCATTCACCCATGATGCATATAGAGAGGCATATCCAAAGGATGAGGACTTCAAGGAGGTGTATCAGCAGTTGCAAATTCAAAGTCATGTGCACGATGGAGACAACACCCTTGACTACCATCTCCATGATGGGTTACTCTACATGTTGGATAAGCTATGTGTTCCTAAAGGTGAGTGATTGCAACTGATTATAGAGGCTCACACCTCCAAGGTTGCAGAGCACTTTGGTGTAGGGAAGATCGTCGCTAACTTGCAAAGGTATGTGTATTGGCACAAGATGCAAGAGAAGGTAGCTAGGCTCATCATAGGATGTATGCTTTGTTGTACCAGCAATCCTAACATAGGAAATGGGGTCTATAATCCCTTACATTTGCCTACTCATCATTGGGAAAGAATTTCCATGGACTTTGTGGTAGGTTTACCAACAACCAGGAAGGGACATGACTACTTGTTCGTGGTAGCTAACAAGTTCAACAAGATGTGTGTTATGTTGCCTTGTAAAAATACCATCAGCAAGCAAGAAGTAGCAAAATTGTTCTTTGGACATGTCTAGGTGCACTTTTGGATAGCTAGGAGCATCATTTCAGACATGGATACAATATTTCTTAGTGCATTCTAGACTATATTGTGGGAGAAGATGGAAACAAAGTTGAAGAGATCTACATCATTCCATCCATAGATAGATGGGCAGACAGAAGTAGTCAACAAGAATTTGGTGCAACTTCTAATGGGATACAACCAAAAGCGTCTGAAGACCTGGGATGAAAATTTGGTATTATATATACAGTATTCTTATAGCATAGCAGTCCACACTTCTACAGAAAATTCCCCATTTGAGACTTGTTTTTTATATTTTCCACCTGTTATCACTATTAAAATTTTCTAAACTTGGTCAGTTTATACTTGCTCCTAAGTCATGGTATTAGACAGGGTTTGAGTCATTTTTATGTTTTATAGGGTCTAAGCCATAGGTTACAAGTCTCATTTCATCACCAAATAAAGTTCATAAACCTTGTTTTACTCTTTAGAAGCCTCATACCACGTTTTGAAAACCATATTTTAGGTCTTTAAAAAAAAAAAATGAATAAGCCATGAAACCACGTTTTCGTTGTTGAGATTCAACAAGATGATGAGCTTAGTGAAAAGAGTCGCCTTCACTAATTGGGCCCGCAGGCTATTTTTGGCGCAAGTCTATTTTTAGACATGTCGATCATATTTCAGAAGTTACAAGATGTTATTTGTGGATGGTTGATCAAGTTGGAAAAATAGATGAAATTCTATTTTTATAATATTGGGCGAAGTCTATTTATAGATCATCAATCTAAAAATATATGCATGTCGATTATTATTAGCTCTTAATAATAAGCAGACTCTAAATAGCAACTTATTCTCTTGGAGCACTTCAGTTCAGTGAACAGATGTGGCACAGCAGCTGACAGAAGGAATTACTCTATTCCTGAGGGTTTACTGGAGCTATTGCATGGAGGACTCAGTTAGAACTCAAGTGGCAGAGTTATGACACAGTTGGAAGAAGTAGTTATGGAGTTGTATTCAATTTAACTCAATTAGACTCAGTTGAGCTAGTTCTATCTAGTCTAACTGATTGATACACTAGTGAGAGTGGAGTAAATTAATTAGTTAATTAATTCACAAATAATAACTCATTAATCAACTGAACAATACATCAGTTAACTACAATGCATGGCAGTTTCAGTGGAGACAAATGGAGAGATAGGTGAAAGGGCAAGATAGACTATCTGTTGTGACTATTAGTGATGCATTGATTGCATCCAACACACAGTGGAGATTCCAATGAGGACTACACAGTCAATCCAAGAGTAATTCGAATTCATTCAGAGCTATTCTTCAGTAGAGATTGCGTAGTGGAGGAAGGCTAGCAGGTGGCAAAGATCAGTGCATGGATTTGCAAGATTAGTCCTGTATAGTGTATGACGATTGTCCCATATTGAGAGCTTGTGATAAGATTTTTATGTTTGTATGAGATTGTCATATGATCTCCATGTTACATAATATATAGTTGGGGTTTTCAGCTTCAGGCTTTCCCAGTTAAAAACTGTGTTATGTGCGATTGATCATTTTTGTTTATGCTTCACATGTGTGTGCAATTAATTTTTCTGCAAAAGATTAACAAGTGGAATAGATTTAGTATCTTGCATAAAGTTAAATAGTGTGAGATTAGGTGGATCTTAGACATATGCATGATTAGTGCATATAATTTCTACATGGTATCAGAGCTTTGTTGATTGAAGATTGCAATTTTTAAGTGAGTTTGTGCTGGTGGACAATTCGAATTTGCTACAGAAGATTCTTGGTGCAGAAATCGAGTATACATTGAAATGTCTTTCAATGGGTTGAGATTGGAGTATGCCCTTGATGGGAGCTCAAATTACATAGCCTGGAAGGACAGGATGGAGACGGTGCTAGAGGATAATGGGCTGAAGGAGTTCATGGATAGCGATGTTCCTAAGCCGGGACCTAGAGATGTTGCATTACTTGATGCATAGAAAAAGAAGACTGCAAAGACGAGGAGGATTCTGTTGGAAGGTGTGAAGGACCATATTATGTCCAGACTTCACGGGAAAGCCACTCCATTCTTAATGTGGAAGGCTTTGATAGATTTGTTCCAACGTAGAAGTGACCAGAGGAGTTTGGCGCTTAAAGACAAGCTCAGAAAAATAAAAATGGAGAAAGGCGACAGTATTCCAAAATACCTCATGAAGTTTGTCCACTACAAGGATGAGCTGGGAAGTGTGGGGGTTACTGTTTATGAAGAAGACTTTGTGAGCTTGACTCTCCTTGGGCTTCCGAAGAGTTGGCATAGCTACGAAGACTCTGTCAATGGACGGGAGAAACTGCCAAGACGAGAACGACTTTGGTCGGATCTTGTGCAGGAGGAGATAAGGCGGGGTACCAAGGATGGATCTTCATCGAAGAATGAAGATGAAGAGAATTTCTCTTTGGCTGCCAAAGCAAGGAAAGGGAAGGGGAAGAAAAATCCTTCTAAATCCGATGCGAAAGGCAAGAAGCAGGACTTGTCCAAAGTGAAGTGTTTTCACTGTTACGATCATGGACATTTCGCCACTAACTGTCCACAGAAGAAGAAGAATAAGCAGGTTGCTAGATCTGCAGTTGGAGAGGCCTTAGCCTCGCAATTTCAGCTGGATTTTTCTTTGATTGCATGCTTGGTTTCAAGCTGCATGGGATTGGTGTGGTATCTTGACAGTGGTGCGTCTTTCCATATGATGGGAGACAAAGAGTTGTTCAGTGACTTGGAGGAGAAGGGCCTCCAAATGCTTATAGAGATGGGCGACGATGGTCGGTACAGTGCGACTGGCATTGGGACCATTACCTTTGAGAGGGAGTCCGGTAATCCTTTCTTGTTGAAGAATGTCATGCATGTTCTGTTGGGGTTCCCATGTTTTGGCCAGGTTGACAAGACCAAAAGATGAGACAACATAGAACCACTTTCAGACCTCAGGATCTAGCCCTCCTAGGTCCAGAGAGGGATCTCTCTATGATTGTCAAAGGTGTTTGTCTTTGAAGCTCACAATAAGGTATTAGGCTAGTTCTATGCGCAGGGTTTGTTTGTTTAATTGAGAGTTTGGTTGCTGGGAATCAGGAAGGAAGAGTTCATCATGAGACAGGACTGGGCAAGGAAGAATTTAGGCAAAGGAGAGATAGTCCAGAGAAAACCAAGTCCATTGGGTAATGGATTCAAGAAAGGATTTACTTGCTATCAATATGCAAGCTTTCAGTTGGGCTAGTCATCTAAAGCCTTGGATCCTAAAGTGATAGGGTGGTATGGGACATTAAGGACCGAGAGTGAAGGGGGGAGAACCAACTAATCCCATCTATAGATCAGGTCAGAGGTCATTTAACTCCAGAACTACTTGGAAAAATTCAGAGGCAGCACAAGGGAACTTGGAAAGGCTTAATCAGAATGGAAAGATCCTAGTGAGGCAGATACAGGGTTCTAGACCTCCCAGTGTTCTCAACACATTCCATTAAATCCTAACAAGAACATCTAAAATAGATTCTGTTAATTCATACATCAGCTAGTAGGCAACAACATCCACTACACTGGTTAAATCAATTGAAATCAATCTTTAGATAAACACATGAAGTAGAAAACATAAAGGGCTGGGAGAGCGGCAACATAAGGCACCTAACAAGGGTGAATCTTATGTCAAATTTCTGATGCGAGCCAGATGAAATGAAATGAAATGGAAATAAACACAGAGGTAGAAAAACATCACCGCAGCTTTAGATCAGGATCCAATGAAATTTTCTTATTATATTAAACATCAACACCAATCAGGTACAACATAGCCAATAGCTGGGTCATTCAGCCTGAATACATCTTCCTCAGCCTATCTTACAACTATACACATAGAACTTATCTCAAGAGAAACTTCTTGCACCTCTCTGCTATCTCATCAACAACCTTTACAACAATTTTCTCATAGTTTTTATAGCTGAAAAAGAGCAGAGGAAGTAGGTAGAATACTAAATATAACATTAAACTTAGAAAAGAAGGGGAGGGCCGAAGCCCATTCTATTTTAAACTCTGAGCATTAATTTTTGGCACCCTTTGGAGAAAAGAATGACCTTCGTCAGGCTTCATTGATTCCAGATATGTCTCCGATGCATTCTAGTTCACTGTACTTTGTGGTACCCTTAGTGAATAAACAAAATGGCAATGAAAAATGAAATGGTCCGCCATACTTGAGCAACAAATGCTCTGATATCCTTGGACTATGTTCTGAGCGGGGATCTCCTCTGGAGCACGGCATATAATCAAACAGTATGGACAATCTGTCCTTCTTCGGAAGAAGACATTCTGCTGGCGTGGAAACCCTCCCTTCATTAAATTCCTTGCCTCTGTCAGTGGAAAAATTACTGCTGCATCCATACTGTGTAGTTATGGCGGCGTTTCAACTCTTATACTCTACAGAAACTCACAATTGTGTGTAGACAATCAATGCAATGGAAAACTGGTGGAGCGAAGGGCGAAAAATATGATAGCGCGGCGGCAGGAAGGTGGCTTTCACTAAACAATGGTGACAAAATGTAATGAACTGGTGAAGACTCACGAATAATAGGGTTTGATGGTAGAATGCAGCGCAGACCGTTAGATCGCGGCCTGGGAGCGAAGATCAACGGCGGGGGCCGAGCAGCGGAATGATATATGAAAGTGGGCAGAACAACCGTGAAACATAAGACTTTAGACTTCGAGCAAAATACAAATAAATGTGAAGGGAATGCAGGGAAATGCGATGAGGTGGGACCCAGCCGAGGGCGGATGGCGATCAGATCTCAACCGTTAGATCTTAGACCCAATGGATGGTCAAGGCTTAGTCGGAGAATCGAAATCGCAATAGACGAGAGGGACGCACACTTATAGCTTCTTATTGCAATCGAGGAAGGGGAAGCGATTGGGAAGTGCGAGGCGATTGGGAAGTGCGAGGCGACTGGCGGGGTGCGATGAAGCGCCAACCGTCCGATTTGGAGGCTGACCGACGGCAGAGGAGCAATCGAGAGATGCGAAGGGTCACGTGTCTGGAAAATGCGATTATGCGATCGGGCGGATCGGATGGTGCGATGAAACGGTGGCGCGATTAATCGCATCGCAAATATTTGCGATGGATGATTGGAATGCTAAAACAAACATGCGATGGGAGCGATGTGCGATATTGCGATTAGCACCTTTAAGGGGTAGCACTCGGTCATAGCGCTCGGCTACATGGGGAAATAGCTAAAGGAGCTGGCGGAAAGGGGCTAAGCCCTATTACAAAGTGGAGAATGGGTTTTGGCCTGTTTTAATGCATTTTAAGGCCAAGGAGGAGTAACGATAGAGGGAACAAGGGGGAATTTGGCTAAGAAAAGGGTAGAGGAAGGATATAAAGGGGATTTGGGAGGGTTGAGAGGGTACAAAAGGGAAGTAGAATGGGGGAAAAAGGGGAATGGAATAAGAAGGGGAGGAGGCCCTTTGGGCATTTCTTCACAAACAGAGAGGCTTGCAACGGGAATCAGTAGAGAGAAATTTATCAAAGGACACCAGGCACAAAGAGGCTTCAAGGAGGATGGGTTTTCAGGGGAAAGGCATTCCTTGAAGGCTCCAAAACAATATAGCCCCCATCTTGCTTGTCAAGAATTTCATAGGGGGGCTAACAGTGGCTCCACATGGGGATGGCTTCTTCTTGAAGGATTCAAGAAACTAGAGATGATCTTTGGAGTAGGCCAGATGCCTACTGCTTGGCACATCCCTTCTTTCTTTAATTTTCAGTTGCCACAATATGTTAAAGACACAAATCAGCAGAAATATTTCCCAACCAATCTACCTACCCAGACTACAGTTCTAACATTTCCCTTTGGGAGCATTTGAGCTAGCAGACCCTTTACATTTTATTTTCAAAACAAAAACAAACATATTCTAAATCTACCCTTATTTCTCCATGAGACCAGATTAGACTGTTGGCCTCATATGCTTCTCTACCTAATCTAACATCTGTTGGGATTAGACTATCCAACAGATTTCTTCTCCTACATTCTAAAACAGGAAATTGAAAAACAGCCAAGCCAGGATTAGACTGTCTGACTTGCTGGAGTGAAGACTTGTGGAAAACTGAAGGCAAAACTGTGAAGGCATGAAATCTGCAGTTTTGAAACATCCTTCTTTTCTTGTGACTCGGGTTTTGAGAAAATTAGAGTCACTTCCTTTGTTCATTTCAGCTCTGGTTTTGGACATGTTAGAGCTGATTCTTCTTTCACTACTAGTCCAGGTTTTGAGCATATCAGGACCATCTGTTCTACTTCTTTTGGCTCAGATTTTGATCATGTTTGAGCCACTCCTTTTGCCTTTCAGAGGTTCAAGTTTTGAGAATGTCTGAACCTCTCCTTTTTTTTCTTTTTTTCTTTTTTTTAAATAAAAATGCAATGATATATACAATGGAGAACGAAACTGGAAACTGAAATTTAGCAGAAGTAGTGCTTGAGCATCCTGCCATTGACAGGACCCCCAAACAGCTCTGTGCCATCAATTTCTTGTAAGAAAAATGCATTAGGACCCACAGTGGCTTGGATGATATATGGACCCTGCCACAAGCTGTCAAACTTGCCATGTTTACCTTTGTCCTCTCTCCTTGAATCCCATTTCAGAACTTTATCTCCAACCTTGAAATCTAAAGCTTTGCCTCTTTTGTCAAACAGTCTTTTAATGTTCTCCTGAACTCTGACAGCTCTGCTATAAACCTGCTCCCTTGTTTGCTGTAGATGGATAGTTTCATTGATTCTTCTCACCATACTGTTTTCCTCTGTCTGAATCTCCTGGACAAGCTTAATCACTGGAACTCCAAGGCTGGTAGGAAAAACTGCTTCTATTCCGTAAACCAGCTGGAATGGTGACATGCCAATAGATTTCTTCGTGGTGAGCCTGTCAGCCCACAAAGCATGTACCAACTTTTTATGCCATTACTTTTTGTTCTCTTCCAGCAGCTTTTTGATGATTGTGACCGGGATTTTGTTGGATGATTCAGCCAATCCATTACCCTGGGGGTAATAGGCAGTTGAATGGCCAAGTGCTATTCTGTACCTGTGACAGAAATCAATCATTCTCTTGGATCCGAAAGCAGCATCATTGTCAGTGATTATTTTCCTTAGACAGCCAAACCGAGATAAGATGAAGTCCTCTAGGAACCTAATGATGATAGAATCAGTGGCATTCCTAGTGGGTATGGCTTCTGTCCATTTGTTGAAGTAATCTGTAGCAGTTAGGATCCATTTGTGTTGCCCAGAAGAAGAAGGGTGAATTTCCCCAATAAATTCTAGGCCCCATTGCATGAAGGGACCTTCTACGGTGATAGGTTGTAAAGGGAGGGGAAGGATCTTTTTTCTACCCTCAAAGATTTGGCATTTATGACAGGCAGTTATCATTTTATGGACATCGCTGAAGAGTGTAGGCCAATAGTAACCAACCCTGAGTATCTTACTTGCAGTGGCTTTCCAGCTCAGGTGGCCTCCACACTCCCCAGCATGGAATTCTTGTTTGATTCTTTCAGCTTCAGTTTCAGACAAACATTTCAGCAGTAGGCCATTTGGATTTTTCCAGTATAGATTCTCATTCAAAATGCAGTAATTTCTAGCTTTGAGTTTTATGAATCTGGCCTTTGTTTTGGACAGTTCTGGAGGGGCATTGAGATTGGTGAGCACATAAAGGATATCAGAGTACCAAGGAGAGTTCTGAAACTACTCCTCAACAGTTGGATGGGGTAATCCTTCCTGCTCATCTAAGGCATTTATCATGTTAATGCCAAGGGCCTGCAAGTTTGATTCAGCCATTAACTGGGCCAGGCCTTGACCTTTGATCAGTTTGGTGGGTTTTATTTCGAGGTCGTATTCCAAGATTGTAGCAATCCATTTGCCCCTTTTCCCATCAGGGTCTTGGGAAAAGATATATTTGACCACTATACTTGGCACATAAGCAATGGTGTGAGAATGCATAATGTACACCCTAAAGTCTTTTAAGGCCTTTACCAGGGCATAGGCCTACTTTTCCATAATGTTGAACTTTAAGGGTGCATCCCTCAAGGCTTTGCTGAAGAAGTAAATTGGTTGTTCATGCCCTTCTGAATTCCTTTGCAGCAAGACTGCAGCTACTGTGTGTTCCGAGGCAAAGGAAAAGATCAGAAAATCTTTTGAGAAGTTTGGGCTGGTAAGGACAGGGGCCCGAGTGAGCGCAAGTTTTACTGACTCAAAAGATTTCTTGGCTTCAACAGTCCACTTAATTCCTGCATCTTTCTTTAGCATGTTGGTCATTTTCCTAAGATGCTCAGCAAGATTGGGGATAAATCTCCTAAGGAAATTGATCTTCCCTATGAAGGACTGTAACTCCTTGATGTTTCTCGGATGTGTAATTTGAAGTATTCCCTCAACCCTCTGTGGGTCTATCCTAATCCCTTTCTTAGATATAATGTGACCAAGAAGTTTACCTTCTTGCAGCCCGAAAAAAAATTTCTTAGGATTTAAGGACAGACTGTACCTTCTACATTTTTCAAAAACCTTTCTCATATGTTTCAGGTGTTCTTCTTCGGTTTTAGAAAAGACAGTCAAGTCATCCAAATAGATAACTATGAAGTGTCCTATCTCCTCTGAGAAAGCTATATCCATCGCTCTCTGGAAGGTAGCTCCAGCATTCATCAGTCCAAAAGGAATTTTCACATACATGAAGGTACCCCATGGGGTGGTAAACGCCATTTTGAGTTGATCTTCTGGGAATACCAGAACCTGATTATACCCTGAAAAACCATCAAGCAGGGAGATTCTCTTAGAGCCCACTACCTTCTGTAGAATATGCTCCATTCTAGGCAAAGGGTAGTTGTCTTTCATGGAGGCTCTGTTGAGATTTCTGAATTCTATGCATAATCTGATCTCCCCTGTTTTCTTTCTCACGGCCACTAAGTTTGACACCCAATCAGAAAACCTTACAGGGACTATAATGCCTGCATCATACATCTTTTTGATTTCTTTCTCTACTGTAGGCAATTGTTTTGGATTGATTCTGCGAAGTTTTTGTTTGAAAGGCTTATGATTCTCCTTCAAGGGTATATTGTGTTGTATGATGTTGGTGTCATAGGCCTTTAAGTCTTCATAGCTCCATGCAAACACATCAATGAATTCCCTAAATAGGTCAATGTATTTGTTCTTCATGTTTGTAGGTACAGACTTAGCCAGTTTGATCATTTTGGGCTTATCTTCAGTGCCAATGTTGCATTCTTCGACATCTGAGTCTGCATGTTCTATAGTGGGCTTTTTTGCTACATCATCAAAGTCAAAAAGGTCCTCTAGGGGTGCCAGGCCTCTGGGTATGTTCTTATCTTTGGCCTGCAACACATCCAATTCCTCATTACCTGCATTTTCACATTTTTCGGTTGAACTTCCAGTTTCCTCATAAAAGGTGTTTATTTCTATGTTACATGGTGTTTCTTGTTCATCTGGGGGATCCTCACATGGGCAGCTGTCATCCGGTTTTGAGTCGAAATCAGAAAATTCAAACTCATTTCTGCCCACCAGGAAATCTTCGATCTGTTTATCTCCTTCAAAGACCTGCCAATATTTTCCGTTGTCTGGCACTGCAAGTCTGAACTTGGTTTGAATGATGATCTGTTGATCAGGGGGAGTCTTAGGATATGAACTAGCCAGGCAAGCTAATCCATTAGCAATAAAGTTCTGACTCCTAGGCACAAATACCAATTCATATTCAACAAAGGTTTTCAATAAGTCTATTGTGTCATTCCTGTATGCTCTCAACCTGGGGTGTTTTGCCGTATATTCACCGTTCACTTGTTTGATAACTAACTCAGAGTCTCCTCTCACAGCTATCCTATGGGCTCCTAATTTCTTCAATAGGTTCAGACCCAGGATGAGAGACACATATTCTGCAATATTATTTGTGCATTTGAAATGCAGATTCACAGCGTGGCTCTCTGCATGATCATTTCCTGTGTTACGTAGCCACACCCATGCTCCAGCATTTTGTCTAGTACAGGACCCATTGAAGTTCATTTCCCACAGGGGCTCGCCATTATGTTGTGTTGAGGAGTCTGTACTAGGTTGTGGGTTATCTTTTTCTTCGCGTGGTATATCAGTTTGAAGGGTATGACTAATAGGCTGACTGCATTGTGTTCCTGGTTCATTCTGAGTTTCGTTTTTTGTACCCTGCCCACGGTTTTCATCATCGTATTCTTCTATGGTAGCCATTATGCTAAAGTCCATGGGCTCTGTGTTTTTGCTCGAATTTTTACATTCAAATTCTGGCTCTCCTAAGGATTGGTCATTATAAAGGATGAAAGAATCCAGGTCTTTGTGTACAGAGTATAATGGTGAATTTTCAGGCTTCTCGGGGCTACTGACTAAGAATTTCATCTGAGATTCTCTATACAGTCTTCTAAGTTGGCCAAATATAGGGATAGCGGCATATGAGCCATCCATCTGCATTGTTCCTTGCAGTTTGGCTCCCCATGATCTAGATAGCAGCATGCCATACTTGGGTGGCACATCTGCTACCACCACATCCATGACCATACACTTAGCAGGAATCTGGGTCAAGCTCACACACAAGTCCTTGATCAGGCCTAGGAATTTTACTCTGCTAGAGTCAAATGAATATAGATCTTTGTAAGGTCGTGTTACTTCTAGGCCTAGCTTTTCCATCACTACCTTAGGCATTAAATTGTGTGATGCTCTAGAATCATGCATGGCATTGTGGAGTATTTTGTCATGAATGTTGAGACTGATATAGAAAGGTGGAACTACCTGTTTGGTCAATTTAGTGTGTCCTAAATTGCTGCATTTAATTGTCAATCCGAGAATCGTAAGTTGATGAAGTGCGGCGCACTATATGTGCAAGATAACCTCTTTCTTAACTTTTTGTCGTTTGTGGTCTTTCTAAGGTAAAATGGAAATTCTAAAGTGAAAAGCAAGCTTGGTTATATTTATTCAAGGAAGTGATATCCCCTATAATTATTTACCAATCTTGAAACTTTAAAAGCAAATTGAAATTACAATGACAAAGAAAGTAAACTGCTGAAATGAAAAGTGCTGCTAATCTAATGAATCAAAACAAGAAACTAGTGAACATGAAAACTAAACTATTCCTGCTGCCAACTGAACACAAAAGAAACTACGCTTATGGAAATTCAAAATTGCAATGAAATAAATCTAAATCAGATTACATCAATTCATTTTCTGACCCTTCATCATTAGACCAGCTATGACTTGCGGAAGTAATCATAAACAACTTGTGTAACTGATTATTTAATTTGCAGAAAGTAAACTAATACTAAACCATACACACATAATTCAATCCCTCGCCATCAGTCCAGTTGTGGCTTTCGGAGGCAACTGAAGATGTCATACATGATTTAATATATCTAAATTTGCGGAAAAGGAACTAATACTAAACTACACATTTCATCATGCAGCCCCTCACCATCAGTCCAGCTGTGGCTTTCGGAGGTAACTGAAGACGCTATGAGCAGTTTAATATATCTAATTTTGCAGAAAGGAAACTAATACTAAACTACACATTTCATCATGCAGCCCCTCACCATCAGTCCAGCTGTGGCTTTCGGAGGTAACCGAAGACACTATGAGTAGCTTAATATATTTAAATTTAACTACTGAATCAAATAAGCAAAACTGAGATGTACAAAACAAGACTGAAGTTAAACAAAAGCTGTGGAAAGAAAACTAGCAGCAGAATAATGTCAGTTTCATATCATTAGCTAAAATACTATGAAAATGCCCCGGGCTGTCTACCTAAAACCTGCACAAGAAAACTGATCAGTGATTTAACAATCATAAAAACATGAAAGACAGGAATGCAAATGGAAATTATAGAAATGTATGAATAGAAATGAAACAACTATGAAATATGAACATGTAATGGATTATAATACAATGACTGTTTTAAAGAAATGAAATGAAAAATATATACATTAATACACAGAACCTCGGCTGAGCAGGGGCCCTCTACGCAGCTTTGGTAACGATCCTCAACACAAATTAAGTTGAAAACAGAGTTCTTCACATTAAAAAGAAATTCATTACAGACTGGTAGTATTACGGCTCAAGGCAGCGTAATCACTACATAACAAAGTACGCACATCAACTCAACAGCTATGATCAACTAACAACTATCAACTAACAACTATCAACTAACTCTACGTGCGTATGCAAACGCTCTATATAAAGCAATAAACTGTAACTGTCTCCTGAAGTTTATGATAGCAGCCAGCACGTAGACCACTAAGGCCACGGATATAGGAATATGGCCATGTTGGAAAACGGATCTATGGGAGGTGGGCGCTTGAATTCAACTCCAGAACTTTGCACAGATGTCAATTAACCTCCGCAAGCTTAGAAACGGCCGTATGGATGTTTATATGCCACGAAACAGAGTCCAGCCGACATAGAACTCCATAGTTGACTTCCACGTGGATGGCTTTGATCGCGGCTTTCTTTGACGAATTTACTTGAACCAATAGGACACGAACCATGTCCTTGTCATTCCTAACCTGCCCATGTGGCTCGTTTCCTTCGTAGACACCTGTAACATCGATTTCCACAAAATAGCTGCGGAAAGTTGCAGCAGCTGCGGAAAGTGACAAGTTTCCGCAGCTGTATGAACAAAATCTAAATCAAATAGAAAAAACACAAACATAATTAAAAACCATGTTAGATACCCTTTTGCACATGATATTGACAATTTTGGAGGTTTAGGTGAGTGAAAAAGATATGGAAAAGTGTATGGACAAGAGGCAAATTCGGGACTCAACACTACCCCTTCCTGAAATTTTCCCTCAATCTTTGGACAAAATAGGAGGGCAGGTTGATCATCATTCAAATTTACAGAGTCATTGTTTTCCCCTAAATTTAGTGCTTTCAAAATTTGGCCTTTATATACATTCTGAGTGGCCAACTCAGCTAATGGTACAGAAATTTTGATTTTTGCAATCTCACTCTCTAAATTGAAAGTGGACTGACTCTTGGAAGCGCTTAACGTTGTTTTATTTGCTAGTGCTTTAGTAGCTAAATAAGTTAGTGATTTCTCACTATGTACAAGGTCAGGAACCATTTTATCAGGAGCACTAACTGTAGTGCTAGTGCTGCTGGTTGGTTGGCTTTGTCTTTCAGTGTCTTGGTTGTCTTTTTCCTTGTGTTTACCAGAACTTTCACCTGTTGATTTGTCATTTGCAGCAGATGCTTTAGAAGATCTGTCAGGCCTTTTCTTGATGGTTACCTCAGGAGTCTTTGTTTTGGGATTTTCTTGGTTATTTTTTCTCCTAAGTTCATATTGGTCTCTGACCTGCATCATGGCATTTTCGAATCCTAATCTGTAAGCCTCAATTTCTAACCATTCCTCATCCCAGTACGAAGGTGAGGGCTTATCTTCCTCTAGATCACAGTTAAGGAATGAGTCTTCTATTTCGAACATGTTTATCCCATTCCCTTCAGACTCTTCTATGATCCCCTCATCTTCATCTAAAAATTTTTCTTGAAATGGGGGAACAATTTGTTGATCCGACTCTCTTTGTCTGTTGCGAACGGCATTGTTTCTTCTAACGTTCTGGTTCTGGTTTTGGTTTTTGTTTTGGACAACCATCCTTTTGATCATTTTTTGTAGCTCTTCCACGTTTTTAGACAGTCTATAATATTTGGGATCAGATGTGGAAGCTACATTGTCATCCCTATAGGTTACCCTTTTCTCAGCTTTTAATCTTGCCCTTTTTTCCATCAAGTTTTCTTCTATGGTTATGGCTCCTTTCTACATGTCTACCAATGTGTTATACTCTTTATCTCTTTGCTCATAGGCCATGTCAGCATCAAATCCATCTGGATATTTAGCCAGGGCCATACCTTAAGGAGGTTTCATGTGTGGAGGGAGAGCATTGTAAATGCTGTTGAATCTAGTGGTGTACTCATGGACTCTCTCTCCTACGTTCCTCTTAAGGGACATGTATTCTGCTAGGAGCTGGCGAGGGTTTTCTCTAACCTCCCATTTGTCTATGAAGTTCCGATATAACGCAGGGAGATCTTGGATACTGCCAGGGGGTAAACCTTTAAACCATTTCTTTACATCACCCCCCAGGCTTTGGGAAAAGATTCTCATTTTGATTGTTTCATCATCAATTTCCATATAATCAAAAGAATCCTCCATCTAATCTACGTGTTGTTGAGCTGTAATGGATTCTTTGGCAGTGAAGTGTGGGATTTTTTACTGATAATCATTTGGCAAGGGTAACAGGGGTTGTGGTAAAACTAAAGGTGTGTACCAAGCTGCCATGATAATGTTCTGATGAGGTATAGGGTTGGCTTGAGCTGCTGGTATTTGGATGATAGGGATATTAGGACCAGCAGAAGTTTGTTGAGCAGATCTAGGGTGGGAGAGCCCCAAGTTTTGAATGAAGTGGATATCAGGTGGTGTAGATGGAGGGGTTCCTCTATCCCTAGTGTGTTGACCACCATGAGATGGTGTACTGTGAGGCTCAAGGTCTTGTTGGTCTAGGTGATTGACTGACCTGGTTCTTGATAAACTGTTAGGTAGGTCTAGGTCAGGGAGAAAAGGTGCTAGAGCTGTTAGGTTTTCTGGTGCAGAATTAGCTCTATGAATGTGACTGGAAATAGTTGGTATGTTAGGTGTAGGAGCTCCTTTGAGGATACTCTCCGGATCGTCAACTATTTCAGGTGGGTCAGGGTTGGGATAAGCTCTAGTGTGGATGGTTCTGAAGGCCAGAATGTTGTTTCCCAGCCAAGCAGCTTAACCCTACTTGTTACTTCTTCTGTGGTTTATTGTCTCAGGGGCTGGTCTCCCAGTGGAGTCTATTGTGAAACCAAGATAATCAGTAGGCCTATTGATCACCAGTGGAGTCTTTTCATTTAGGAACGATGGAGTCGCCAGGTGGAGGGTTTTAGGGTGTATCTAAAGGGTCACACTGTCCACCACAGTGCTCAGGCACTATCACCTTTCAGGAATCTCCTCATGACAGTAAACTCCAACCAGAGATTGATTGGGAGGGCATTTACCAGATATGTCACCTCCGAAGAGTATGAGATCCGGAGGCTACCTGGCCCTTTCCAGACTCTGTCTAAGAGTATGGTGGATATTCAATAATGGAGTTCGATTCAAGAAAGGAGTGACTTACTGTCAACCTAACCAAAGTTCTAAGTTTCTGAAGTTTTTAAGAATGTTTAAGGTGAAATGTACTCAGAACTCCCCAGCGGAGTCGCCATTATGTTGGGGTTCCCATGTTTTGGCCAGGTTGACAATACCAAAAGATGAGACAACATAGAACCATTTTCAGACCTCAGGATCTAGCCCTCCTAGGTCCAGAGAGGGATCTCTCTATGATTGTCAAAGGTGTTTGTCTTTGAAGCTCACAATAAGGTATTAGGCTAGTTCTATGCGCAGGGTTTGTTTGTTTAATTGAGAGTTTGGTTGTTGGGAATCAGGAAGGAAGAGTTCATCATGAGACAGGACTGGGCAAGGAAGAATTTAGGAAAAGGAGAGATAGTCCAGAGAAAACCAAGTCCATTGGGTGATGGAGTCAAGAAAAGTTACTTGCTATCAATATGCGAGCCTTTAGTTGGGCCTAGTCATCTAAAGCCTTGGATCCTAAAGTGATAGGGTGGTATGGGACATTAAGAATGAGAGTGAAGGGGGGAGAACCAACTAATCCCATCTATAGATCAGGTCAGAGGTCATTTAACTCCAAACCTGCTTGGACAAAATCAGAGGCAGCACGAGGGAACTTGGAAAGGCTTAATCAGAATGGAAAGATCTTAGTGAGGCAGATACAGGGTTCTAGACCTCCCAGTGTTCTCAACACATTCCATTAAATCCTAACAAGAACATCTAAAATAGATTTCGTTAATTCATACATCAGCTAGTAGGCAACAACATCCACTACACTGGTTAAATCAATTGAAATCAATCTTTAGATAAACACATGAAGTAGAAAACATAAAGGGCTGGGAAAGCAGAAACATAAGGCACCTAACAAGTGTGAATCTTATGCCAAATTTCTGATGAGAGCCAGATGAAATGAAATGAAATGGAAATAAACATAGAGGTAGAAAAACATCACCGCAGCTTTAGATCAGGATCCATTGAAATTTTCTTATTATATTAAACATCAACACCAATCAGGTACAACATAGCCAATAGCTGGGTCATTCAGCCTGAATACATCTTCCTCAGCCTATCTTACAACTATACACATAGAACTTATCTCAAGATAAACTGCTTGCACCTCTCTGTTATCTCATCAACTACCTTTACAACAATTTTCTCATAGTTTTTATAGCTGAAAATGAGCAGAGGAAGTAGGTAGAATACTAAATATAACATTAAACTCAGAAAAGAAGGGGAGGGCCGAAGCCCATTCTGTTTTAAACTCTGAGCATTAATTTTTGGCACTCTTTGGAGAAAAGAATGACCTTCATCAGGCTTCATTGATTCCAGATATGTCTCTGATGCATTCTGGTACGCTGTACTTTGTGGTACCCTTGGTGAATAAACAAAATGGCAATGAAAAATGGAATGGTCCACCATGCTTGAGCAACAAATGCTCTGATATCCTTGGACTGCGTTTCGAGCGGGGATCTCCTCTGGAGCACGGCATATAATCAAAAAGTATGGGCAATATGTCCTTCTTCGGAAGAAGACATTCTGCTGGCGTGGAAACCCACCCTTAATTAAATTCCTTGCCTCTGTCAGTGGAAAAATTACTGCTACATCCATACTGTGTAGTTATGGCGGCATTTCAACTCTTGTACTCTGCAGAAACTCACAACTGTGTGTAGACAATCAATGCAATGGAAGATTGGTGGAGCGAAGGGCGAAAAATATGATAGCGCGGCGGCAGGAAGGTGGCTTTCACTAAACAATGGTGACAAAATGTAATGAACTGGTGAAGACTCACGAATAATAGGGTTTGATGGCAGAATGCAGCGCAGACCGTTAGATCGCGGCCTGGGAGCGAAGATCAACAGCGGGGGCTGAGCAGCGGAATGATATATGAAAGTTGGCGGAACAACCGTGAAACATAAGACTTTAGACTTCGAGAAAAATACAAAGAAATGTGAAGGGAATGCAGGGAAATGCGATGAGGTGGGACCCAGCCGGGGGCGGATGGCGATCATATCTCAACCGTTAGATCTTAGACCCAATGGATGATCAAGGCTTAGTCGGAGAATCGCAATCGCAATAGACGAGAGGGACGCACACTTATAGCTTTTGATTGCGATCGAGGAAGGGGAAGCGATTGGGAAGTGCGAGGTGACTAGTGGGGTGCGATGAAGCGCCAACCGTCCGATTTGGAGGCTGACCGATGGTGGAGGAGCAATCGGGAGATGCGAAGGGTCGCGCGTCTGGAAAATGCGATTATGCGATCGGGCGGATCGGATGGTGCGATGAAACGGTGGCGCGATCAATCGCATTGCAAATATTTGCGATGGATGATTGGAATGCTAAAACAAACATGCGATGGGAGCGATGTGCGATATTGCGATTAGCAACTTTAAGGGGTAGCCCTCGGTCATAGCGCTCGGCTACATGGGGAAACAAATAAAGGGGCTGGCGGAAAGGGGCTAAGCCCTATTACAAAGTGGAGAATGGGTTTTGGCCCGTTTTAATGCATTTTAAGGCCAAGGAGGAGTAACGATAGAGGGAACAAGGGGGAATTTGGCTAAGAAAAGGGTAGAGGAAGGATATAAAGGGTATTTGGGAGGGTTGAGAGGGTACAAAAGGGAAGTAGAAGTGGGGACAAAGGGGAATGGAATAAGAAGGGAAGGAGGCCCTTTGGGAATTTCTTCACAAACAGAGAGGCTTGCAACGGGAATCAGCAGAGGGAAATTTATCAAAGGACACCAGGCACAAAGAGGCTTCAAGGAGGATGGGTTTTCAGGGGAAAGGCATTCCTTGAAGGCTCCAAAACAATCTAGCCCCCAGCTTGCTTGTCAAGAATTTCATAGGGGGGCCAACATGTTCCAGGTCTGAAGAAGAACTTAGTCTGGGTCGCAATGCTGGAAGATAGGGGTTATGATGTTGTTTTTAGTGAGGGAAAAGCTTTCCTTCGACATAAAACAACGGGTCAAACCAAGAAGATAGGGGTTCGAATTAAGAATCTCTACAAGCTGGAGATAGATGGCTGCACTGCAATGGTGGGCAAAGCATAAGAAGTGGTGAGTCGGGATGAGGGCGAGTTATGGCACAGGAGATTGGGCCATCTTCACCATGGTGCTTTGAAGATTTTGCAGCAAATTTCTAATGGACTTCCCAAGGGTACTCTTGCGTAGTCAGATCAGTGCAAAGGATGTACAATGCGTAAGTTTGTGAAGATCACTTTTCATGAGAAGGAGAACCGTGCTTCGGTGATCTTGGAGAGAATTCACACAGACATGTGTGGACCATTCTCAGTTGCTTCAACAGCGAAACACAGGTATTATGTGATATTTGTTGATGAATTTTATCATAGATGTTGGATCTTATTCATGCAGAAGAAGAGTGAAATGTTATCAAAGTTTTGTGAGTTCAAGGCATTGGTGGAGAAGGAGTCGGGGAAGCAGGTGAAAGCTTTAAGGAGCGATAATGGTGGTGAATACATCTCGGGTGAATTCAAAGACTTCTATAGCAAAGAAGTAATTCGAAGAGAACTCATAGCGCCTCATAACCCACATCAGAATGGGGTCGCAGAGAGAAAGAACATAATGATCATGGGTGTAGCACGAGTGATGCTGCATGACCAGGGCCTACCGATGCACTTGCGGGCGGAAGCATGCAACACTGCAGTTTATGTGCAAAACTTTTGTCCTCATAGATTACTTGGCATGAGTATACCCGAGGAATTTTTTACTGGTAAGAAGCCTGATATTTCTCATTTGAAGATTTTTGGCTCACCTATTTACATTCATGTGATGAAGGATGCCAGGAAGAAGGTGGAGCCGACTGCAGAAGTTGGGATATTTTTGGGGTACACAGAAACACCCCATAACTATCGTGTGTATTTTCCAAACATTCGGATGATTGTTATGCGACGGGATATAAAATTCAATGAGGTGAAATCCATGCAGTTGTCGCTTGAGAGGGAGCTACACTTGCATGCAGAAGAGGAACTTCTAGTTCCCAAAGATAAGCCTCTGGATGTGGATCAGCCATAGGAGGATATTCATGGAGTGGAGGAGTCCACTCATGCAGAACCAAACATCAGACAAGGTAGGAAGCGTACCACAAAAGCTGAGAGATTGAAGGTGGATGCGGCACAGAATGTAGGAGTTCCTACATCACAGCGCAGACAGAGACAGTCACCTGACCGATATACTAGATACATGGCTCTTATGAGCAAGTGTATTATGACAAAGCCATCTTCTTTTGAAGAAGCAGCACAGGAGCCCACATGGGTAGATGCCATGGTTGAGGAGTATGACTCCATTTTCAGAAACAATGCTTGGGAGATTGTTCCAAGGCCGGTGGGGAAATCAGTTGTAGTATCAAGATGAATCTACAAGGTAAAGAAAGATACTGATGGGAGCGTCGAGA
Organism: Pinus albicaulis; assembly: GCA_034641835.2. Taxonomy (NCBI): domain Eukaryota; kingdom Viridiplantae; phylum Streptophyta; class Pinopsida; order Pinales; family Pinaceae; genus Pinus; species Pinus albicaulis. The sequence continues at coordinate 24,397 of JAXQQM020077818.1, forward strand.
ATTATAAGGGAAGATTTGTTGCCAAGGGCTTCTCACAGATTGAGGGGATTGACTATGAAGAAACCTTTGCACTTGTTGCACGGTATTCTTCCATACGGATCATCCTTGCTCTCTCAGCGCAGATGGGTTGGCACATTCATCAGATGGGTGTGAAGACTGTGTTCCTTAATGGGATCATTGAGGAAGAGATGTACATTGAGCAGCCTGAAGGATTTGAGATCTTCAGCAGTGAGTTGCATGTGTGCAGACTCAAAAGAGCATTGTATGGGCTGAAACAAGCACCTTGTGCTTGGTACACTCGGATCGACAGCTATTTCACTAGACTTGGCTTCGCCAAGAGTGAGGTGGATGAAAACCTATACCAGATTTTGGTTGAGGGTAAGTTTTTTATCATTGTACTTTATGTTGATGATTTGATACTAGCAGGTGATGAGCAGTTGATACACTCATGCAAGGCTGATCTTGTAAAGGAGTTTGAGATGAAGGGTTTAAGCCTCCTTCATTATTTCTTTGGATTGGAAATATGGCAGCAGGAAGGTGAACTGTTTGTGTCTCAAGGCAAGTATGCCCAGGAGATACTGGAGAAGTTTCACATGCAAGGTTGCAAGCCTATTGACACTCCTCTTCCATGAAATTGGAAGAAAGAGGATGCTACATCGGTAGAGGTATTGGATGCCACTTTTTATCGACAGTTGGTGGGTTCACTCATGTATTTAGTCAATACAAGACCGGACATATGCTATGCGGTGAACCAGCTTTCACAAGCGATGGTTAAGCCTACCAAGCTCTTTTGGAAGGCGGGCAAGCATGTCCTGAGATATCTCGGGGCATCCAAGAGTATGGTTTATGAGTGGGGCAGACGGATGAGGAGAGTGAAGTTGCATGTGGCTTCACGGATGCAGGTGGGGCAGGTAGTCCATCAAAAAAGAGCACATCGGAAGGATTTTCGATTATCGGATCTCTGGCCGGTTTCTTGGTACGGCGGGAAACAAAGATCTGGTGTTCGTACAAGTAAACGAATACATGGCAGCAAGTTCAGCTACATGTGAGGCTATCTGGATGAGGAAGATTTTGGTTGGTTTGTTCGGTTCACATTTAGATCCCACGGTGATTCATTGTGATAATCAGAGTTGCATTAAACTCTCGTTTAATCCTGTGTTTCATGATAGATCTAAAAATATTGATATTCGATATCATCATATCAGGGATTGTGTGCAGTGGAAGATCATGTTGCTTCAGTATATTCCTACGGAGGACCAGGATGCAGATATTCTAACGAAGGCACTCACCAGGAGAAAATTCGAATACCATAGAGGCAGGATCGGGGTGAAGTATAATCCCTATCTTGTTGAGAAGGAGTGTTGAGATTCAACAAGATGATGAGCTTAGTGAAAAGAGTCGCCTTCACTAAGTTGGCCCGCAGGCTATTTTTGGCACAAGTATATTTTTAGACTATGTCTATTTTTAGACATGATGATCATTATTCAGAAGTTGCAGGATGCTATTTTTGGATGGTTGATCAATTTGGAAAAATAGATGAAGTTATATTTTTAGAATATTGGGCAAATTATATTTATAGATTTTCAATCTAAAAATAGATGCATGTCGATTATTATTAGCTCTTAATAATAATCGGACTCTAAACAACAACTTATTCTCCTGGAGCACTTTAGTTCAGTGCACAGATGTGGCACAGTAGCTGACAGAAGGAATTACACTATTCCTGAGGATTTACTGGAGCTAATGCATGGAAGACTCAGTTAGAACTCAAGTGGCAGAGTTATGACACAGTTGGAAGAAGTAGTTATGGAGTTGTATTCGATTTAACTCGGTTAGACTTGAGATTGAGCTAGTTGTATCTAAATACAGCTGATTGATACACTAGTGAGAGTGGAGTGAATTAATTAGTTAATTAATTCACAAGTAATAACTCATTAATCCAGGCGAAAAATACATCGGGTTAACTATAGTGCATGGCGGGTTCAGTTCAGTGGAGACCAGTGGAGAGATAGGTGAAAGGGAAAGATAGACTATCTGTTGTGACTATTAGTGATGCATTGATTGCATCCAACACACAGTGGAGATGCCAATGAGGATTGCACAGTCAATCCAAGAGTAATTCGAATTCATTCAAAGTTATTCTTCAACAGAGATTGCGCAGTGGAGGTAGGCTAGCAGGTGGCAAGGATTGGTGCATGGATTTGCAAGATTAGGCTTGTATAGTGTATGACGATTGTACTGTATTGAGAGCTTGTGATAAGCTTGGTATGTTTGTATGAGATTTTCATATGATCTCCATGTTACATAATATATAGTTTGGGTTTCAGCTTCAGGCTTTCCCGGTTAAAAACTGTGTTATGTGCGATTGATAATTTTTGTTTATGCTTCACAAGTGTGTGTAATTAATTTTTCTGCAAAAGATTAACAAGTGGAATAGATTCAGTATCTTTCATAAAGTTAAATAGTGTGAGATCGGGTGGATCTTGGACATATGCATGCTTAGTGCATATAATTTCTACATTTGTAGTGCGCTCAGTGTAAAAAATTGCTTCTGCGCTACGAAAATGCTGGTCTTTTCATAGCGCAAAATCTCGAAATCACGTTACCAGTGCTACGAAATCGGGGATTCTAAATTTTTTGGTTTAGTTGTCACATCCATCAATTTTGGTTAAATTTTCATGATTAGGTGTCAGTCCACGAATCCTCCCTCACAAATGAAACCATCCAAAGCAATTATGAAATCATTATGAGATTTGTTAGAGGTAATTTGTCATTAGTCCTTTTTAAATTTGAAAAAGGGTTGGTTATCATCAATTTTGTCTCATGCAAAGAAAACACTGCATGCATATCTATTATTTGAAAGAGAAGCTCATGATAAGAAACTAGAGATCTCCTTAAGTTTTCAAGCGAGGCAGAATTTCAATCAAGCGAGGATGAACCCAATTGATGTTATGTCAACAGTTTCGATACTTTCTAATCAAGTGAGTTTGAAAATAATTGATGGCTAAAGTAGGGTTTCTAATCAAGCAAGGCTGAAACCAAATTTTCAAGCGAGCCAGTTCATCCAACAAGGAGGTCTATTACAGGTTTGTTGAAGACACAGGGTTTTTAGGAGGAAGATGACAGAAGAAAAAAAAAAATCATAGGTCTGGTCACTACCTGAGAACAGAACCTGAAGGTTTAGAAACTCTCACAAGAGATAAATCTATTGAAGAAGCCTTCAAGAAAGTAGGGTGTTGGAGGTTCTGCGAAAAGCTTCAAGGAGGGCATAATTAGGTTACCAAAGAGTTTGCTATTAACTTCATAGGGTCAAACACAAAGGTTGGTTTTCTCAATTTACCAATTTCTCATGAAGTTATATCAGCAGTCACAGAAATTCCAAGAGGGGAAGATAGATGGTTTCAAGAATTTTAGGTTTGAAATGCAACCCTGCAAAATCTTTTTGAAACCAGAGTTTATGGATACTGATTTGAACAAAGTTGTGCTAAGATGTTATGTCAAGGATGTATTTGCCAATCTGCTATACAACATCCAAAGGTACTTCACTTGCGAAGGGAGATACCACAAGGTGTACACTTACCATTTTAAACTCTTATTGCATTTCATAGGAATAATCTCTCTAGACTTACCTTTCTTTCTATTTCGAAGTCTGGCCAAGATGGCAAAGAAAGTACAGATGAAAACTTAGGCATGTGAAACCTCATTATTTCATCATGGTCTATTCAAGTTAATAGTTTTGCATGAGCTTCAAAAAGTGAATAGAGAATGGTCTGCATTTCTCTTTTTGAGTAGAACAGGGGTTGAAGGAACAGGTGCTAGCCCTCAAGTCAAAGAAACATCTCCATCAAAGACTACTGAACCTGCAGAAACAAAATCAAGGAGGTTTGTCAAGCTTAAGCCTAGGAAACAGGTTAAGGAACCAATGATAAAAACACCACTGAATATCCAAAGGACTCCTCAATCTACACAGAAGAAGAGAACTCATGTCAAAGAGACAATTCAGGAACAGTTAACTAGTAAAACAGTTCAGAAGAAGTTGACTAGGAGTCAAAGGTCAAAGGAGAAGGGTAAGGTTGTGGTCATAGATGAAAACTTGGAATTAAGAGGTGACTTGAATGATATATTACAATCTATTGACATTGAAGAGTCTCCCCTGGTTCAAGCATATTTCGTCAAACTAGATACAGGTGGAAAATCAAAGAAATTGAAAACATTCAAAAAAATAGATTTTGAGGATGAAATGTCAGAGTTTGTTTTTAAGCCAAGAAAACCCTTGACTAGGCAGTCTAAGAAATTTCAACAGCCATACATGGAGATAGACCAAACAGGAGGTGAGGATGCAAATGTTTTTGAAGAACCCATAAATATAGCATCTCCCATGCTCGAAGAAGACAGAAACAAAGTTTTTAATACTCAGAGAGAAAAGAGTAGTTATGAGGGGGTTAAAGACAAACTCAGACTTGCAAATATTGAAATTGATAAATTGAAGAAGAAAGTGAGAATGCATGTTGTAGAAAGGTCAAAATTTGAGAGGTTGAAAGGTCTGTGGGAGCTAGAAAAGGTTTCAAACATTGAGTCAATCAGCAGTGAGGATCAATTCTACATATGGACCGTCCGTGCAATCAAGGAAGCAAAGTTCATGAGGATGGTTAATACCAAACTAAGAGCTAATAATAGAAGGCTTAAAAGGCGGGTTGAAGATCTTGAAATACCACTAGCAAGGCCTGAAGATCAACCACAGCAAAAATGAAGTGAAAATAGTAAGTGGCATCTCCTAACACATTTTTGGAGTTATGTGGAAAGATTTCATTTTTGAAAGCAGTTCAAAGTTGAGTTTTGTTGATTATGAGAGCTTATATATAAATGCAAGGATGGCAGTAAAGGTTTGAAACTTAAAATTTTGGAAAAAGCTATGAAAAGATAGACACAGCAGTTTCATAGCACGCTACGAAACTGTTGTAGGATGCAATTTGAACAATTTTGCAAGGTTTCAAAGGGTGAAAAGGCTTGTTTTTTAAAGCTTGATGCTGCTGAAGAATGTATAAAGATCACAAGTGAAGATCCAATACCAAAACACAGAAAAATGAAGGTTCCAAGTGAAAGTTTCAAAAGTAAAGTTCTGCGCTATGAAAACAGCAAACAGTTTCGTAGCGCAGCAATGTTAACAGTTTTTGACACTCCTTCAAAAGTTTGGTTTGGGCACAGCTGGAAGGGAGAAGTCACATGAGTTTAATAAGACATTGCCACATGATTTTGAGCACAAGTTGGTCAAGAGATGGTTTGAAGAAACATAAATGAAGCACTATAGCTATTTTGTAGGGAGCATGTTCCTATCTTTCAGGGCAGATAAGAAGCAAATCAATACAGTCTAAAAGCAAGGAGATGGACATCATCAAAGTCGAAGTTTAGGAGGAGAAGTTGTCAAATAGAATATTTAATATTTAGATAAGGTTGTTAAGTTATAATAAAGAGTTTTAATCCTAGTTGTATTAGGACTCTAGAACAGACAGTTTAACTATCAGATGTAATTAAAAGTTTGTTTTCGCAGTTGATAGGTGTCAAGCTAGCAAATTTGAATTTTTCTCAAGTGCTTGGAGAGAATCCAAGAATGTAATGATGACTCTACAAGAGACAAGAAGTCGAATTACATAGGGTTGGCAATTTTCATTAACAAGCATACTATTTTGTTGTAGCAGAAACTATGTTTTTATATTAATACAGATATATTGGTTTCATCACTCAGGATTCAGAAAGGGTTATTGATGTTTGATATTCTCATGGTTTTCCTCTTTCAATCACTTGCAGTGCCATGAATGTATGTTACTTATAATTCACTGAAGGTGCTCTAACTTCCTTCATATGTTCATGAACTGTGTTTATTTTTTGTCCTATTATTCTGTTGATGCATCTAAACCCTGAAATGCCCTGACTTCCATATGAAGTTGATGCTCATGTTTTGTGAAAACACACTTGACTCCATAAGCCCAATAGATGTTTGTTGATTAGCAGTACAACCAATTATCCATTTTTATCCATTTTACTCATAGATTTAGCCATCTAATCCTTATTTGAAAATCATAAACCTATTGAGAGAGCTCTCTCAGGTTGAGGAGGCTAAGCCTCAAGTCTGGTTTGAAATAGTTACTCAAAGTCTTCTTGATCAATAGCCTATCAGGGTCTGATTTTGACATAACACCACCTTCACCTTTGGATATTGTATATGGGCAACAAGGAGGAGTGAGGGAAGATATTACAAGAGATGTTTTGAGGCCTGAAAATTTTATAGAGAAGATCAGGCATATCCATCTACAGGTACAGGAAACACTGTAGAAGTCACATGAGAAGTAAAAGGCCATGCAGGATCAACATAGAACAAAGAGGTCATTCAAGGTGGGAGAGAGAGTATGGTTAGGTTGAATAAGGGTTGTAGGGGCCTGGTTAGAAAATCAAGGCTCTAAGGTATAGTCCCTTTGAGATACTGGAAAAGGTGGGTGATAATTCCTATCGACTCAGTTTACCACCATATATGCAAATTTACTCAATTGTGAATGTAAAGAATTTGAAACTCTATGAGCCTTTCATGCTAGATCAGGAAGAGGAACATGTCCTACCTTCTATGGAGGATTTGGCACTAGAGGCTCAAGAAGAGTTCACAGAATATGCATTTTTGCAGAAGAGTTCCAGAACTAAAATATAGGAGCAGCATGACCTTTGGCAGATTGGGTTGAAGGGACAACTTCCAAGCAATGCTAAATGGTACACTAGAGAGAAGGTGGAGGAAAATTTTCCTCACCTCATTTAGTAAACGGTTTTGAGGACCAAAAACCTCCAAAAATGGGGAGGTGTAATCTAGATTGGATCATTATATTATTGAGCCGAAAGGCTCATTCTATAATCCAATATGAGGGAGATGTTAAGTATGTCACGTCCTCAAAAAATAATAAAAATAATTTAAACAATTAAAAATTTATTAACCCAACAATTAAGTGTTGATATTATAATTGAGCCAAAAGGCTCATTGAGCCGAAAGGCTCATTCTACAATCCAATATGAGGGAGATGTTAAGTATGTCACGTCCTCAAAAAATAATAAAAATAATTTAAAGGAAAAGTGTGTATATATATGTGTGTGTGTGTGTGTTAACCTTAGCTTGAAAGGAAAAATTAATTGAAGGTAATGTAGAGTAGTTACTTTTTAATAAGAGGAAAATGTGTGACTAATTCAATTTTTAATATAAAATATTAATAATGATAAAATATAAAATTATACAATTTAAACAATGAAAAATTACCACATAAAACTATATTAATCACAAATTTACGAAGCAGTAAAATGTATTAATTGACATGTAATTTTAAAAAAAAGTTTGATATTGGATCTCTTGAGGCCCTTGGTAGATATGTGGTTAAACTGCATCTATATTGTTTCTACATCCCAGTGTGAAGGCTACGTTTAGTATGTTCATTCCTCGTAAAATAAAAATAAAATATTCTCTAAATAGAAAAACAATGTCCGCTATAATAAAAATGAATATATATATATATATATATATATATATATATATATATATATATATGCTATGCATTTTTAATTAGTTGTCCATATGACCTAATATCATGTAGAGTAATTAGAAGTAAAAAAAATATGTGAGTAAGATGTTTAAACCTTATGTTTTTAAAAAATATTTTAATAAATGATATCAACTTTATATAAATCTATATATAGAAAAAAATGTTAAAAGAAAATATTTTAATGTATGATAGAATCAAATATCCAATGTGAGTTATGAATAAAATAATTTAATATGAATTAATATAAAATGTTTCAATACACATGTGATGTAATCTCTATAACAATCAAAATTGAAATTTTAAACAATAACAAATTTTTGTATTCTAAAATAAGTTTGCAACAAAAGGAATTTGATCCCTTTCGGCTCATGTTAGATCTATGTTTTAGATGGATCTATGTTGGTTTATCATCCATATCGATGCATTTGGAGTGGAAAAAATGGAGGAATCAGCGCATGGGATTGTTTTTACTAGCGGGACCTAGTTTGGCAAAACGAGGTCTGAAACCTTCCAGGAGAATTTTGAGGCATCAAATGACGTTATTTGGGGGTAAAACTTTTCCACTTAATTCCACGTCTTTTCATTCTATTTTACACACAGGAACCTTTCCAACAGTGCAAGAAGTGCGTCAATCGAAGTATGTATGCAAAAGTTATGCCACTCAGAAGTTTACCTTCTTGTTTTCACACGTATAGTTCGGGAGGATGCTGTGTCAACCCCCATTATTTATGGAAAAGGGGCTAGCCACATGTTTTTGATATAAAATAATCTAGAAGAGTGTATTTTTTAACTCTAATTAAGAGTTGATGTAGTCAAAATTAACCACTAGTAGGCTATTGAGTTGTGTTATAACCAGGCCACTAGGAGGAAGACTCATTCCATTCTTTCGAGAGCATTTTTTTTCCATAGTTGAGCAAAGATAGCCAGAAGTGATAGGAGGTAGAGCACACAAAGAGGATATGTGAACTATATCATCCCACGGGCCACAAGCATTACTTCTTTGTACCTACAACCATATTTCCAAACAGATAAAGTGAGCGAAGCGGCTTCACCTTCCAGTTGGGTTTTCTCTCAAAAGGGTTTCCCAGAGAGCATATCTCGTGTCTTATGTGTGTGTGAGATTATTTTGTCGTTCTCTACTTTTATTCACAATTTATATTTGCATGCATGCACTAATTACAGTGAAATCTACATATCTTAAAGTTTAATAAAAATGTAATAGCGTAAAATTTTAGTATTTTAATATATTATTATCAAATCTGTTGTGATGAATTTTCTAGTGGAATATCCACGACAATTTACAGATCAGTGTTTTATCTCAGTACTATTTTCCATACTTCCTATCTTCACCTAACTTGATCTCAAATATCTTTTCTAGCCAGCTTTCTTATTCATCCAAGAATGATGAAGATGTTGGAGTAGTTGTTAGCAGTGGTATCATGGCTTCTTGCTCTCAAGAGTTGGCTCTTGTTGGACACTGCAAAAGATTTGATTGGGTGAGAAGGTCGTTGGAGATGCCTTAATGGATTGCATTTATTTTATGAGTATTGATCCATCTCGTCCAATGTTTTGAACTTCTTATTGGCTATGTCTAGATTCATGGTTGTTATGATATTATTGACTATTCTGAGGTTCTTCAGTGCTTGCAACTGCTTAGTTACTGTGGAGAAGCCCACACGAGAACGTTCTTGGATTTGAACTGTGATAGAAGAGGCATGTTTATTATCAATTTTAACAAAAACAACAGAAAGAATTTAGTGAGCATTCCAGCCATTCATTCAACAGTTAATATTGGACTTGAACTATGACAGAAGAGGCGTTTTGATTATTGATTTCAACAAAAGCAGCAGAAGAAAGTCAGCGGAGCATTCCACTACAAATCTAGATCATGTCATGTCAGTGTTTTATCTCAGTTCTATTTTCCATACTGCATATCTTCCCCAGACCCAATCTCAAATGTATTTTGTAGCCAACTTTATTATCATCCAAGAAGGATGAAGATATTGGAGTAGTTTTTAGCGGTGGCATCATGGCTTCTTGCTCTCTAGATTTGGCTCTTGATGGACACTGCAGAAGAGGTTATTGGGTGAAGGTCATTGGAGATGCCTTAATGGATTTCATTTATGTGTATTGATCCATCTCAGCCAATGTTCTGAACTTCCTATTAGCTATGTCCATATTCATGGCTATTCTAAGATTAATCATTGTTCTGAGGTTCTTCAGTGCTCGCTTTCTGCTTAGTTACCGTGGAGAAACCCATGCATGAATATTTTTAAGACCTTGGGTTTGTCTCAAGCCATCTAATGAGAGAAGATATATGTATGAAACAGGTGATGGATATGGCTAGCCTAGCTCTCACCAGAAGGTTTTTCAATCGTCATATCTCTAAGTCCATTTTGAGGTTATTGATGAAGATTGAGTCAATGGTAAGGTACCCTGGAAATACTAAAGGTGTAGCAACTGTTGTAGTTCCTAAACTTAACTTCCAGATATATATTGCAGCACTCACCGAAAGATACAAGATCTCTTTGGCAATACTCTTAATGCATGACCTAAATACTGAATAGTTAAATATTAAATTGTTGGTATTCTTCACTCGCACAATCACACTAAGGTTATTATTGATAGCACTTTGGGGTTTCAATTTCATTCTTTGTTACACTCGGTTTGATCTGTAGATGGTGATAATGTACCTTAAATACTTGTTATACATGTTGTATGTGCTTTGAGGGCTTTCCTTGTGGATGAAACTGTTGTCCTACTAGCATATAGATCTACTTTGAGAACCCTGAGGGATCATTCTATGAATAGGGTTATATGATAATTGTACTTGGTGGTTATAATTTACTTTCATATATAGTGGTAAATGCATCTTGAATGTTATCTTTTTCATGGTATTTCTAAGCATTGAAAGTGTGTGGTTATGTTTTGCTTTGAATGTATGACGGTATTTTGCACTATGGACACTTCATTACATGACATGACATAATCCATTACTATTTTAGTTCCTTACACTTGATGTATATTAATAATATTAAACTTGTGATATTACTCAAAGATTGTGATTTTGTTACATCTACACCTGGTCTATACTAGTAATATTATACTTGTGATATTACTTAAAGATTGATCACAATTACCTTTGTTACTTCTCATAATATTACTTAAAGATTGATCACAATTTACCTTTGTTACATCTCTTGTCTTACACTTCTCTATACTACTAATAAATTTGTGGTGATATTTCTCAAAGATTGATCATTATTTACCTTCTTACATCAATACTTTGTGATTAGTATTTACCCTTGTTACACATTTGATCTATACTAAAAATAAATTTGTGGTGATATTGCTCAAAGATTGATCATTATTTACCTTTTTACATCACTACTTTGTGGTTAGTATTTACCCTTGTTACATCATTATTCAAATATTAATCACTATTTACTATTTACCTTCGTTGCATCATTATTGCGTGGTCTTACATCTTGTAGTTACTATTTATCTTTGTTACAAGATAACAAGTGTTTTGATATAGGTTTTGATCACTATTTACATGACATGGACTTTGGAATGTTATTATCTACCCTTGTTACAACTGTGTGATACATTGGTTATTGTATACCCTTGTCAATGTTGTTTCTAGGATGTGATTAAAGGAGCCACTAAATTTGGCTGTTCGTATTAACTTTAGATATTTTTGATATAGGTTTTGATCACTATTTACATGACATGGACTTTGGAATGTTATTATCTACCCTTGTTACAACTGTGTGATACATTGGTTGTTGTATACCCTTGTCAATGTTGTTTCTAGGATGTGATTAGAGGAGCCACTAAATTTGGCTGTTCGTATTAACTTTAGATATAATACTTGTTGATATTTTCAATTAGGGTGCAAGTTGCCTGTACATTAATTGATTTAGTACTTACAAAGGGAATTGTAAATCATAACGAGTGCATTGCTTGGGTATGCTATTTTTTCGTTGACCGTGGAAACAAAAACCCCATAACCAGATTACGGCATCTAAGAACCTTGGAGTAATTAACAGTAGCACAAGGTAGTGCAAGTGTTGCTGAAGTGCACCATCTCAATCACCACCCAGTGCTGAAAATGTGAATGATGGAGCTGCCGATGATGGAGATAACAAGTTGCAGGAAAAACTGGAACAACTAAATGTTCGAATCGATGACAACTAATCATTCTGAATCATCTTCAAGTTCCTGAAGCTTCTTTTATAGAGTTCAAACTTCAGTTTTGGAAGCTTTGGAGCATTCTTTGGAAATACTTTAAGCACAGAGTTTGGCGAGCGTGGTAGTGACAAGAGTTCCACCTCACTTTCTGAGACATCCCAGAAAACAGAGGATTCAAATGAAAAACCTTCTTCAAAGTTAATACTTTTTTTTGTTTACAGTGTTGAATCGGTTAAAATGAGGCATTATAGTTCGCCTATATTGAAAAAAACTAAAAATGTTAATAGTGGGGAATTTTTGCAGGACATCAAACACAAGCCCAGAGTCTCCCAGTGAACAATATGAACAAACATCTCCCAGTGAAGACCAGAACTTGTCTTCTGGTATTGACATTACAGATTCAGTCACAGCAAACGGGGTTTTTCAATCTGATCCATCCAAGCAAGATCCAGTTGTACAGTTGGACCCTTAGTATTCACCTGTTGAAACTGCTCCAAGTTATGCAAGTGTTGCGTTAATGCCTCAGATTATGGGTAGCCAATACCATTCTTATGAACCTGCCTTATCCAACTCACTTGATGCTACTCGGCAACCAGGCCTTCTGGTATTTCTTATATTTGTTTCTGGCAATATGGAAATGGCATTGACATAAAAGCACATTGTCAGAAGTCTCAACTTTTTAAGAAGAAAGCTTAAAACAGGTCAATTAAAAAGAAATAGATGTACATATAACTGCTAATAATCAAATAATAGAAGTAACGATGCACGTTATTTTTAATCAGAATTTTTTTCTACTGAATACACTCCATTTCTCAGACCTGGAGATCGTGATGCTCGCTTGAATCCTAAATTTTTTGCAGGCCAAAATGTATCAGTGTCGCAGGAGGTGCCTGTACTGAACCCATGGCCTGATGGTCAATTATTTAGCAAGTGTGTAGTTGATTGCATGTATTTGGTATTGATGTTGGTGTGATATTATTTTCAGACTGGAAGCCCTGCAGCTGTATCCTCTGTGGGTCCTACAGCTCCAGGAACACAAATGGCGGAAGTTGCACAGACTACTGTATCATTCCCTCACATATTTCTCACTTCCATCCCACGTACTTCCCTTATCCTCATCCATGCTTTTCATAATTGTACATTTCACCTCCAGAATAAATAATTTTGCTGGCAATAAAGGATATCCCCAGCCCTCCACTCTCGAGTGGTACCAATTATCTTTCTCCTTCTGGTAGTCTGTTCCCTTCAGCAGCTTCTGCCATGAAGTACTCACTGTCCCAATTTAAGCCCATGACTGGTGGCGGGAACTCTTCTCGGATATTTTTTCCTGTGGGGTATGCTAGTTATACAGCATCTCCATCTGCCTTTTCTGCAAGTCCTGTCACTGAAGGGAGTAGATCTGGCTTTGAGGAGAACAAGGAAACCAATTTGTGCATTCCAAGTCAGCAGGTTCATCCTTTCTTTAGCCCTTACAAATCTGATATGAAAGCATTTTGACGGGAGAGGTTAATTCAAGTTCTATGCACCATATTTTATTATGCTGAAACTTTTTTTGGTGGGAGGTTATTCCCTGCATTTTGGTTTCGGACACCTAAAACCTTACCTTTCTAACAAAAATATCCACCATAAAATTTGAACTTTTCATACTCAAGTTTCTTGCTAACAATACTAATATTTACATGTTTCTTGCTTTTTGCATTTTGGTTTCGAACACTTCAAAACTTTATCTTTCTGACAAAAATACCCACCATAAAATTTGAACTTTTCATACTCAAATTTCTTGCTAACACTACTAATCTTTACATAGTACTTGCTTAAGTCATACTGAATGTATTTCTATTGTAATACGCTACTTTCAACTCAATCCCACCCCATCTTTGTCTCTCTTCTTCCTTATCCACTTCTCTTATAAACTGCATTTAGCTTTCAACTCGATTTCACTTCTTCTATGTCTGTCTTCTCCCTTATCCACTTCTTCTATGAACTGCATTTAGATAAAGAAGCAATGGATATTTGAACCTAAATTCTATCCAATTAAACTTTATCCTCTTGAGAGTTTCTATATATAAAATGGCCTTGAAAAAGGCATCTTTCAAATTGGTTAATAAGGTTTATCTTTGTCCAAGTAAGTGGGAGCTCCTCCCACCTATTTTAGCATAGCTTCCAAGGTAACCATGACTTCTACAGCCCATGACTTGTAGAATTGTTGTTATGGTTCCCATGACTTGTAGAATAGTTCTCTCTTTTCTGGGATTAGCTTGTATTGCTAAGAATTATTTCATGATAGCCTAATGCATCCATGTTATTTGCTTGCACTTTGGAACTCATTTATTTAAGAGATCATAACATTTAATAAGAAATGCTCTTTAATGTCTTAGCTGGTAATACGCCCATGATGGCCTAATGCATCCATGTAATCATTAATAAGGAATGCTAAGTTTTTCTCAGGTTGCTATTTAAAAATTTCTTAGCTAGGGCTTTCGAAAAACAAATTATACCACTCTTGTGCAACAGGATCCCACACAATAACACACAGGCTTTACCCACTTCGGCCATTCACCACTCTATCCAATTGATGACTTTTCCGTTCCAGCTGCGAACATATCCTGCAAAAACAGTGTATGTGATAAATCAACAGTGTATCATTATCTGCACAGATTGCAAGCAAAACTTCGACAAGATTTGGGGTGACGTTGGGGTCATTCCGCGCAGAGATGGAATTTACAGGCAAATTTTGCTCTGATTTTCCTGTCAAATACTGTTAACAAATTTGCAAAATCCTCAATATCCTTTTTTTTAAAACTGTGAAAACGGGAGGTGTGCAAACCTTCAAATTTTCCAGGGGTTCTGTTTTAAAATTCAAACCCTGATTCAGCGTAATGTGTTTCTCTGTTACATTGCGAAAGAAATGGTATACTGTCCTCTGCATTTTCTCGAATCGCCCTCCCAGGCCTTGCAAATCCAACCACGCCAAGTACGGTATATCATCTGCCATTCTGAAAACACCGGCTAACAGAAAACTGTGTTTGATGCTTTCAATTCACGGTTGGTCGGAATACTTTCTGCCAAAGGCCATCTTGAGATAATAGCGGTCGCTAGGGTTCACACAGCTTTGCTAATGCTTACGGGATCTGAAATAACAGAACGAATCTGCTTACATAAACATATCTAAACATATCAGTTTATCAGATTATGAGCTGATCATTTTATCTGCTTATTAGCTAATCAGATTACCTGGTTATCAGTTGATTAGCTATCTGCTTATCAGCGGATCAGCTGATCAATTTATCTGATATCAGCTGATCAGTTTATCTGCTTATCTGGGGATCTCCTTATCAAGTTATCAGCTGATCTGCTTATGTGCTTATCATCGGTCTGCTTATCAGCTGATCTGCTTATCCCCTTATCAGCTGATCTGCTTATTTGCATATCAGAAGATCTACTTATATGCTTATCATCAGTCTGCTTATCTGTTGATCTGCTTATGACGTTATCAAATGATTTGCTTATCATCGTATCAGAAATCAACTTATCTACTTATCATCAGTGTGCTTATCTGGTGATCTGCGTATCAACGTTTCAGCAGACCTGCGTATCGTCGTATCAGAATCAACTTATCTACTTATCATCAGTCTGCTTATCTCGTGATCTACCTATAGACTTATCAGCTGATCTGTTCATCTAGTTATCAGCTGATTGGCTTATCATCATATCAGCAGATCGCTTATCTGCATATCTGCTTATCTCGGATCTGCTTATAAACTTCTCAGTTTATCAGGTTATCCACTTATAAACGTTATCAGCATATATGATTATCTGCGGATAAACTTATTATCAGATAAGCTCATAAGCTTGTAAACACATAATCTGATAAACTTATAATCAGAAAAACTCACCCCCATAAGATCGAATATCTGGTTGTGCGGGCATAACCATTGTTGTCCCTATTCTTCACTGATGCATCGCTGCTACACCATTGGTGGCCGAGCGGAGTCATAACTTGTTGCGGATCTTACAGGCTCTCATCTTATGTCGTAGCAAGTGCCATTGTTTTTCTTCCCTTTACCCTGATTGTGGCTCTGATGTTCACTGGTTAGCCGGTCTAAACAACAGACCTGATGTTCTAGATTAGGTCTACCATATGACTGCAGGAAAATGGGCTCAGCATAATAATCCCACTGTGGATGGGATTGGGTTAGTGAGTTGGATGAGCATTCAGTCCGCAGGTGAAGAGGGCTTCGGAGAGAGGGCAGACATGATTCCAGTAGCGTGGCTCAATCTGTTCTAGTTGTAAGAGATAAAATAGGTCACCTACCTGGGGATAAGCCTTCATTGAAGAATAAGCCCTGGAAAGCCACAGGACCAAATGGGGCAGACGATCATAAAGAAATTGAAAACCTATGCTGCTACGAGGCCAAATCTATACCTTCGTAATCAAGACCCAGGCCTTTCTGTTAATTGTGTAGTTCCAAATCCATTTCAACATCTAAACCCAGCTCCTGACCTTCATGATCGAGCTTATGATTTTGAGGTGTCCGAGCAAGCAATTTCCCCCATTACAGTCAAAGGCAGGAGCAGCGGACCTGAAACGTGCCTGGTTTTCATGTTGGGTAACTGCATACTGGATGCGGATGGTGTTATTTCGGAACAGGGACTGAAGGACAGCAACAAGCGGATTAATTTGCAGAGCAACAGGTGGATGAATTTGCTGGTCATGGTGAGCTTCATCTTTTGCTTATCGCTTCTTTGTAATCTTTGCAAGAAACCAAAATCAGAAGTTGGACCCTTCCCGCCCAATAGAGCACTAGGTATAGATTATTAGATAATATTTCAAGTGGTTCGATCCCTGAGCTGTATTTGCTATCAATTCATAAAAGTTGAGCAAGGACTAGTTATCGTCATAAAAGTTATGCAATAATTCAGGACTAGGACTAGTTATGGGCATAAAAGTTATGCAATAATTCACATGTTGTTGAGATGATCTTGGACTATTCAGCGCACAGTTAGCCTCCCTAGAAAATTCAAAAGGAGACATTTGATTTTTAATGGCAGGATTCGGACCTTGAAACTGTGAGTTAATCCCAAAAAAACTTGAAATTTTGGGCGCTTAAATGACTAAGCGTGAGGATGTCATTAAGTAATACCAAACAGTGTTGTACCGAGGTTGCAATCCGAGGTCAATCTTGACATTTTTTATTTCAAAATTTTCAAAAAATCAAGTTATAGGAATGTTTCAATCATTTATTGAATGGCGAAAATGGATTAAGCACCATTAAAAACTCTTCTGACTCAATTTTTAAGCATGATGGTTGTAGTAAGTAGAATTTCCCAAAAAATTTGCCAGATTTTATCAAAATAAATTTGGAATTTTCACTATTTTCTCTGCAAAATAGTGGTTTCATTAGACAGTGTTCTCTACCAAACCCGCAAATTCGCCTAGAATTTTCACTATTTTTCCGTAAAAATTTGTGGCCTAAGTAGACTACTCTCTCATTAGACTACTCTCTATCAAACTCTTTTGCTTGCATCAAAGCTTAATAAGGTGAAAAATATACCAATGCATAATATAAGGGAGGTCTACATATAACAAAGCTCCAAGTTGTAAGTATCTAATGTGAGAACTCCAACAATACAAACCCTAGGCTGCAATATATGAATTTTTTTTTTTTAAGACATTGATGATTCTGGTTATGTTAGAATTCTCTAAACTGGTCACATTATTTACTATATTATTTTATTTTATTGGATGTGTAAATGTGTAGTTTTTAATTGTAAATATTTTTTTAATTCAATATTTTTTCTATTAATAAAATTACCAACAATTTTTCAGATAAAAGAAAATTATAATATACATATCACATAATATACATAAGAAAAGGCAAGACGAGAAAGAATTAAGGCCAGCTAAGAAAAATATCTAGGACAAAAGAGCATGAATCTAATTGTTGCTTATCTTCCACCCCTCACCCCTATTCAGAGTGTTATCATGCTTCTCAATTTTTATAGCCTCCTTGAACGTCCTATGACGGAAGTGATCAATCTTGGCAGTGACCTAAGACTCCTCAATACATATGTGGTGTTTACTTTTTTAGCATGCTCTGCTAAGGCGGAAGAGAAGGATCTATTATTCTTGATGTCTGTTGTGTGCTCTTGAATTCTTTGCTTGATAGAGCAGCAAATTTCTCCAATGTATGGTGTTCCACAGGAGAAAGGGATTAAGTAAACACCCTTCATATCCTTAGGGTCAACATAGTCTCACTAAGAATGTGAGTAATATTGTCAGTGGTATCGAGAATGAAAGGAATGTGCATACAGTTAGCAAAATCAATGGAATCATTTTTTGCCTTAGTCCTTTGCTAGATTTTTGGAAAGCTTTTAGACCTAGGTGTCTGCTATAGCCATTATTTTCAAAAACTTTAAGGAGATGGGATTTTTCAATTTCAAAGTGATTCTCAGCATAAATCCTTAGAGCTCATGCAGCGAATGTGTTGAGGACACCAAACTTTTGCGCCAAATAATGATGAGAACTTAAATGAACTTGCTCAGTGCGAGTTTTTTTACGAAAAACTTGGTGAGCAAATCCTTTCTTAGAGATAAGAACATCAATGAAATGAAGGCTATCATTGACTTATGTTTCCATTGTGGACTTAATGGAGTCAAATTGAAATCATCAATTATAACTATTATTGAAGAAAAAAAAAAAATTATCTAACTTTTATAATTATTTAATTAGAAAAATACATTTCCATTTAAAGAATTCATAATTTTACTATACAAACTTTGCTTCAAATAATATTGGTTTAAACTCTACTTAAATTATTATTGTTTTAATTTTATTTTTAATTGAATGTGATGAGAAAAATGAAGATAGTTTCCAAGTATTGATAATTACTTCAATATATTGGATCTAAATAAATATCACCTAATAATTAAAACTATATTATAATGAAAAAAATTAAGTAATTTAATGAATGCAATGTAAACCCCGGATGCAGGTGATTGACAAGTTTAATGCAGGTTGCCACCTGGTCATCCAACGCAGGGGCACCTGGACTCACCATATGGCAGCACCTGCCTCTCGCCTAAAGATCTTAAATACAATGTGCAAGGGAGGTCTGCGGCACTTCCCGGCATTCAATCCTCCTCCTCGACCTCTGCTCCTGCAAACTGGCCATTTATGGCTGATGGCTCCTGTCAATCCCATTTGCACTTTCAAATTTCACTCTCTGCAGACCTCCCTTGTCACGCCTCTACTCGTTGCTCTGCTCCTCGCCTACCTCCCTTTGAGCATTCTTCTCAAGCCCTGCAGACCCCCCACCCCGCTGATACAATGCCAAGAAGACATAGGATACGGTGACGTTGGGGAGGTGGTAGAGGTACTCCCTCCTGCCCTCCAGCTCCTGCACTGTCTCCGCACTCTTTGTCCATCTCAGTTGTTGTGGAAGAACCTGAGGTTCTCAACCACCAATTGCTCTCAGCCCAAATCTCGGTTCACCTCCCTGAGGAGCAGCATTACCTCTCTCGCTCCATAAGCAGGAAATGGTCGCGCAAATCCACATTATTGCGCTCCTCCTCCCCTCTGCCATGAAAATCTGTCGGCCTCCCTATCAAACACTTGGCGGAAGACTAGGAAAGTGGCGGGAGCAGCTCATCGGAGGACACCCGAAAAAGAGATGCAGAAGCGGACAATGCGGCTCACTTAGCTTTGGCCAAGCTGACAGATATGGTCTCCACTTCGACTCCGGAGCTGATCCCCCAACTCTCAAAGAAGGATATCGAGACCATGTCTCATTATGGTTGTTTCATAATTGAGGAGAATCCTCAACAGGAGAACAAGGAAGCCCAAAACCAGTAATTGCAGCTCCTTGCCGCTCCTCTCTTTTAGTTTTTATATGCTCCTTTATGGTTTTTACGTCTATCTTTATCTCTTCCTGCAAACTATGTCACTCATGTTTATGCTAATGGTTGATTTCCCCTTGAAGGGCAACCCAATTTTTTACTTTCTGAACTATCTTCATCCAACCAGGGTTGGCTAATGCAGCAACCCCTGCCTTGAAGTATGATTGTAATTTTGTACATTATAATAGAATTTAGCATAATTTAGGGAAAAAAAATGAACGTAATGTAACTATTTCCTATAGTTTCAAGGCATTAACGATTAGTTTATCTTCAATATAACAAATTTAAAGAGGTGTTATCATGTAGGATTTGGAAAAATGATTGGTCTTATATATTTTATTAATTCATTATTAAGTAAATTAAGATGAACATTGTTTTTCGTGATTACGAAAAAACTTTGACAAAAAATACAAAAAGTAACTATATCTTAAACTTCACTCCCAAGGCCAACAGAGCACAAAATAGACAATGATAGGGCGTTATATTAAGACACTTCGTGGTTTAAAGGTCACCGGTTTGAAACTCCATGGGCAAAAATCTTGCCATGCTAAGGGCTAGTGTGGCCCGAAGCTAGTGCAATCCTGGGGTGATTTTGATAACTTAGAAGCCTCTGGGTCATGGTTACTCAAGCCACAGGTTAGGCATTCTAGTCATTTTAGGTCTCACATTTTTTTTTTTTTTATTTTTTTTTTTTATTTTTTTTCTCTAAATTTGACTAATCTATTAATATAACAAAAATTTTACAAAGAGACACCGACCTCAGTGGAACTTGCCCAAAATAGCGGCATTCTTACACTGCAAAATTGTTGGAAGATTGTTTACCAGACATCCCGGACAAACTAGACCATTAACCCATGCTAGACAAACTAGAACACGCTGCCCACGCAGGGGAAACCGACCTTGGACCATTAACACAGTATCATGACCAAAAAACTGAAACCATAGACAAGATAGCATGAAAAGCGCTGAGTAACATGACTCCGCCGAAAGACTGTGAAGAGAAAAACTGCTAATTTTGACCAAATTATGTATCATGAGAAGTGGATGGGAGTTCTTCAACAATACGACAGCCATAAGCATACAAATCATCTACCTCAGCCTGCTTGTCTTCAATGTCGTTGGAGTCGCCTCGCTTGAAGTCGTCCTGGTCGTTGGAGCAGCCCCGCTTGAAGTCGCCTAAGTCCTGGTGTTCACTGCAACTGGGAGCCTTCCTCTTCAAACCTGCATTAGGAGGAGTGCTTTGCTTGTCGACAGCGCTCGTCTCCTTCCCAACACCAGTTTTCTCAACATCCGAACCGAGTGGTTCCTCCTTGAGCTCGATGGTGATGGTGGCAATGATTGTAGGCCTGTTTAGAGAGCAAGGGAAACGAAGTTGGGAAGTTTGGGAATGCGCAGGGAAGATGGTCTGAGAGGCAGGGATGTGGGGAGAGTCCATCTCGAATTGAGATTGCCCATGGCGCCCATGCCCACGACCACTTCTAGTTTCAGGATAGCGAGCAATGAAATTATCAGAGGAGGGGGAGGAGGAGTCAGTAATGGACGTGGAGGGCTGGTGAGAGGATTGTCCATGACTGCTGCCTCTCCTGCAGCGCATACGCTGGCGAAGGCGCGGCATTATCCTCCGAGCAGAGTGGAGCTTTCGAACAGCAGAATGACTGGAGACGAATTGGGCAAGAGCGGTGGAATTATGAGAGAGCAAGGGAGTCTGAAGGGTGTGCAGAGGGCGTTCTCTCATAGCAGGGGAATTCGCATTGAGCAAATTGAGCCTTAGAGTGCAGAGAGGGCTCTGCGAAATGTGAAGACCGGGCGCAATTTCAATACAACAGACAATGGAACAGCGTCTCCCCGCGCTGGTTCGAGAGTTGGGCTCTGCAACAACAGGGGAGTAGTGTGAGTGCAAGGGAGGCAGAGCGGGAATGAAGTTTCCAGAGAACGCCATAGTTGTTATGGGAGCGGGCTGGTCTTGGCGACTGTGCTGCATTAATGCAGTGTAACAAAGGACGGTGGGCAGATTTAAATGCAACCTCGCATGAGTTTGGGTGGCGGTGTAATGAATCCACGCGCCAACCCAAAACCATATCAACTTACACCTGTGGTTGATCACCCGCATCCGAGGGTTTTAGGTCTCACATTACTTAACAAACAAAAAAGGAAGTAAGGGGAAGAATTCTTCGGAAGTGTGTCCTTATTATGGTAAATATGGATATCATGAAAAAAAATGTCTTAATAAGTTACATGATTTGAAAAACATAATAGAGTATGTCATTAATGCAAAATCCTTTTGAAGAACACAATAAAGTATGTCATTAATGTAAAATCCTCATTTTATAGGTGTAAACTACATATGGCTAAAGATTAACATTCTATTTTTCATTTCATAACTATAACATGAAATGATATTTTTGGTTCATAATATTTCTCTTATTATACTTGGATTTAAGAATAATAATTTTATTTTCCGTGTTTAAGTACTGCTACCAATATAATTAATGACACCAAAATTTTAAGAGCATCATAATATAGGGCTAAACATTAACATTTTATTCTTCACTTCATAAATTTAACACAAAATGATATTTTTCGTTGATAACATTCCTCTTATTATACTTGAATATGAGAATATATTCATGAAATATTGAAATGTATTTATTATCTTCCTAAAATTTAAACTAATCTATTTTCCATTTATAAAATAAAGGATTTTGAATCCATAAAACATAGATCACACTTTTTATCAAGCAAGGACACCTAGAAGTGGCCTCCACAAAGCTTCAATTGAAGAATAATCTTTATTGAAGATCCATGATTAATGGGTAATCTATTTTACATTTATAAAGTAATACATTTTAAAATATTAACAATCACAATGTTTAATCCATAAAATTGGGTCACACTTTTTAGCAAGCAAGGCATGCAAAAGTGGCCTCCACAAACTTTCAATTGAGGAGTACTCTTTATTCAAGATCCATGATTAAGGGGTAATCTTGTTGATGTTTCAAGATCTTCATTGATGACTTGAAACCCTAATTAAGATTCTCTTCATCATGATTTAAGTAAAAATTGATCTTGATTAAAGATTGGATAAGATTTGATTACTAGCTTAATGAGAAGATTCCAAAACGTTTTTTTTCTTAGAGTTAAATATTTATTTTTACTCTCATTACAAAACATAGTGTTGCTAATGACATCTTTTTTGGGGGATTAAAATTATAATATTTGGGGCCATGATATTTAATTTTACAAAATATAATCATTAAAATAAACCTTTGAATTAAAAAATAATGATACTAGTATTATATGTTTGTATGTCTATCTTTCAAGGTTAAAATTACAAATGATTTAAAACTATGGACTTAAGATGGGTGCCACTTGGTAGTGCATTTCCCCTCTGATATTTATGTTAGATGGGTGCCACTTAGTAGAGCCTTAGCCCTCGGATATGTTGGTTTTATGGGTGCCACTTGGAAACACGTCCACCCTATGATCTTCCTGGTGGATGGGTGTCACTTGGAAACACTTTTTCCCTAGGATATGTTCTTTGGTGGGGTGCCACTTGGTAGTTTATAGGCCCTAGGATTTGGGTGTTGGATGGGCGCCATTTGGTAGCTTGCATGCCCTTAGATTTTCCGTTTAGATGGGTGTCACTTGGCAGCCTGTCAACCCTCTAATTTTCCCATTAGGTACGTCCCCATCTAATGAATAAATTCTTAAAGGGATAAATAAATTATGGATACTCAAAAAAGATGCAAAACCACCCTATTGGTTCTACCATGTTGTTATGAAACTAACACATACAAACCAAATGTTGCAACAAGAGCTCTAATACCACAATGTAATGTACCCACTACTACATGCTCTTAAGAATCATATTCATGAACTAATGAAATCCTTTCATAAGATTTTAAATAAAACAAGTGAGCATTTTCTTACATTATTGTTTCTTTCATTTTCTATTTTTTTTCTCACATGGATCTCACCTTATGTGTATCCCACCTTTCTTATTTCAATTTTATGTTTTTCACATGGATTCCATCTTATTTGAAGGTTAAACGAACTTCAAAAAAGTTGGAGAATCTAAAACTTGTAAACTCCATGAATGTAAAAATGTTTGCTCCATGTTTTGTTTTAATGTTCAAATTTATGAATGATTTATAAAGAACCCCGAGACCCCTCATGCTTCTAATATCCAATGATATTTGAATTAATATTTGAAGGAAGATTGAGCTCAAAAAGCTACTCCAAAATATTTCTTAGCTTAAAATTTTCAAATTTCCATGTTTAACAAAGGCAATGGTTCAAAGGAAGAAAAAATAATGGGATCCTTCAAAATCTTTTGAGCTCATAATTCTCATACTCTACTAATTTTTTGTATTTTCATATTCCAAGGAGGAAAAGGTCAAAAAGAAAAACAAAACACCAATGTTTCTTCAAACAACCGTAATCATTATATTTAAATACATTTTCTAAAAACACTACTTATAGGAGGGAATGTTTATCATAAGAATGGCACAACACATCATTATCATTAGAACTTCAAATTCTAATTATGTCTCACACCCTCTTATACTTTAAAAGAAAATTCAAATATTTTCAAGTTTAGTGAATGACAATCTTGGATTTGATGTGAAGGTCGTTATAGATTTCTACAAGTTGCAGAGTATTGATTTTAATGTCAAAAATTTGGAAAGATCTACAAATTTCTCTTAGTTTTCTCAACGAATTCTTTAATAGGATCCCACCCAACCCATCTATAATAACAACATTTTTCTCAAAATCTACCCCAAGAATTCGAATACCAAAATACTAAACTCTATTTTTTCTAAAAAGCTTGTCCAAAATGGTCTTAAATTAAATACCAACATAACTATATTTTTTCTAAAATATTGTCTAAAAGTCTTGAATGTTGGGCCCAGGATATGACACAAAAGTGTAGCATATCTAGGTGGTTCCTTTCCATCTCTATAATGTATCTACTACTTTGATACCAATTTATGACATCCACATTTTAACACATCATCTATTTTTATAACATACCACCACCTTCTCTAATGACCATCTATAATGTACCCAATTGTGTTTCATAACCATTGAGGTGCAAAATCATATGATTTCCTTCTCATAAATTAACCATACATAAATACAAAATCAGATTCCTATACATTTATCTAATTCAATAATACCATTTTTCCATTTCAAGAGAGAGCTTACAAAATTATAATTCTTCATACTTCAACTCAACTCTATGAACTCAATAATAGAATGTACAAAATTCATAACATCATAAAGCAATATAACTAATTCTTATATATTTCAAATTGGTATGCATTTGGAACTAATTATATATGAAATACTTTCCTCTTGTTTATGTATTCATTGATAATCCCACCATTGAAATGGGGATTTTATCTTATCTGCCCATGGCATAATGTGGTCTATTTCCATCCAGAGTCTATGAGAACTTGGTTTGGAAATTAACCAAAATAAAGTACATATACAGTACATAGTTTGATACTAAGAAAACTATGTACCTCAATTTGTTTTGTTTATAGTTTGATACTAAGCGAACTATGTACATAGTTTCATACTAAGAAAACTATGTACTTCAATTTGTTTTGTTTATAGTTTGATACTAAGCGAATATGTATTTTGGTATTTGTTTATAGTTTGATACTAAGCGAACTATGTACTTCGTTATTTGTTTATAGTTTGATACTAAGTGAACTATGTACTTCGGTATTTGTTTATAGTTTGATACTAAGCGAACTATGTACTTCGGTATTGGTTTATAGTTGGATACTAAGAAAAATATGTACTTCGGTTTGTTTTCCTCAATCTTCCACTATAATGAGCTTTCCTAAAAAAGTTATTTTAATATTGTTTTGATAATTTGAATAAATTATGTTAATCACATATACCATGCTTTCCTTATTAAGGTTTTTGATATTTTAAATAAATTATGTATCACACTTCTTTCCTTATAAAGGTTTTTGATATTTTGAATAAATTATGTATCACACTTCATTATTCATTATTTATAGTAATTTGGTTTGTTTTCATCCATTTATCCTTGTAAAGGTTTTTGATATTTTGAACAAATTATGTATTACACTTCATTGTTTTCATCAATTTATAATACTTTGGTTTACCTTCACCAAAATTTTAGCTATATAATTAATGTACTTTGGTTTGTTTTCATCAAAACTTGGTTTAGTAATTAACCAAAATAAAATACATAATTTGATACTAAGAAAACTATATAATTCGTTTTGTTTATAGTTTGATACTAAGAGAACTATGTACTCCAGTATGTACTTGGTTGGTTTTCCTCAATCTTCTACATATACCATGCTTCCCTTAAAAAGCTTACTCTTATTCACATATACCATGCTTCCCTTAAAGAGCTTTTTGATATTTTGAATAAATTATGTATCATACTTTTATCTACTTATTTATATCATATTGTGGCCTGTGTAATAATTTTTCATCAATCTTAGTTTATTTTTCATCCATCTTCTATAAATGTCTTTTAAGCTATTTATATTTCTCATCAATCTTCCAAAATTCTTGAATAGTCCTCTCTTAATTTTTATAATATGTTTTTCATCCATCTTCCACAAACATGTTCTAGAATAATCCTAGAATAGTCCTCTATTAATCTTTATGATATGTTTTTCATCAATCTTCCACAAACAAATTCTAGAATAATCCTAGAATAATCCTCTATTAATCTTTAATCTTTATGATATCTTTTTCATCCATCTTCATGATACTTTTTCATCAATCTTCCATAAATCTTATATGATATGTTTCTCATCAATCTTCCACAAATCTTGTATAGAATAGTCCTATAGTCCTCTATTGTTTTTCATCAATCTTCCATAAATCTTATATAGAATAGTCATATAGTCCTCTATCTTCTAGAAATTACTTTCTTCCACTAGACTAATCCTCTATCTTTTAGAAATTAAAGCCTTCCACAAATTCTAGAATAGTCCTCTATCAATTTTGATGTAACAAAAAGTTTCCACTATGTTTTGATTTATACACTTCTAAAAGTTTCCAAGTTTCCACTCTGTTTTGATTTATACATTTCTATTAGCTTAGAGTTTGTTTTTCCATCAATCTTTCACCAAATTTAATCAATATGTGTGAACTTTTATAATAAATTTAAAATGTTCTATTAGCAATTGGATATCTATCAAGGTATTCAGAGTGCAATATTAAATATACAATTGGATATCTAAGAGTTTGTTTTTCCATCAATCTTTCACCAAACTTAATCAATCTTTCACCAAATTTAATCAATACGTGTGAAATTTTATAATAAATTTAAAATGTTTTATTAGCAATTGGATATCTATCAAGGTATTCAGAGTGCTATATTAAATATAAATTGGATATCTAAGAGTTTGTTTTTCCATCAATCTTTCACCAAATTTAATCAATACTTGTGAATTTTTATAATAAATTTAAAATGTTCTAATAGCAATTGGATATCTCTCAAGGTATTCAGAGTGCAATATAAAATATACAATTAGATATCTATCAAAGTATTCATGGTGCAATATTAAATCAATTTAATCAATATGTGTGAACTTTTATAATAATTTTAAAATTAAATCAATTTAATCAATACGTGTGAACTTCTATAATAAATTTAAAATGTTCTATTAGCAATTGGATATTTATAGTGTGAAATTTTATAATAAATTTAAATGTTCTTAGCAATTGGATATCTATCAAGATATTCAAAGTGCAATATTAAATATAAAATTTGGTATCTATCAAGGTATTCATAATACAATATTAAGTATACAATGTAATAATTTCTACATAACTTTAAATATCCCCTTATATACATATTCTTCATTTATCTTCTCATATGCATATTCTTATTTATCTATCATTTATCCTCTCATATGCATATCCATTCATCATTTGATGGAAAAAGAATAATTTCTACAAACTTTAAATATCCTCTCATATACATATTCATCATATTTTAAATTCTTATTTATCTATCATTTGTCCTCTAATATGCATATCCATTCATCATTTTATGGAAAAAGAATAATTTCTACAAACTTTAAATATCCTCTCATATACATATTCATCATTTTTAAATTGTTATTTATCATTTATCCTCTCTTATGTATATCCATTCATCAACTTTTATATATATATATACATATGTTCAACATTTTGTAAATTCTTATTTCTCTATCATTTATCCTCTCATATGCATATCCATTCATCATCTCTCATATACATATACATATTCATCATTTTTTAAATTCTTATTTATCTATCATTTATCCTCTCACATGCATATCCATTCATCATCTCTCATATACATATTCATCATTTTTTAAATTCTTATTTATCTTTCATTTATCTTCTCATATGCATATCCATTATCTATCATGTATCCTCCCATATGCATATCCATTCATCATCTCTCATATCCATATTCATCATTTTTTAAATTCTTATTTATCTATCATTTATCCTCTATGCATGTTCATATGCATATCCATAAATTCTTATTTATCTATCATTTATCCTCTCATATGCATATCCATTCATCATTTGATGGAAAAAGAATATTTCTACAAAATTGAAATATACTCTCATATACATATTTATCATTTATCTTCTCATGTGCATATTCTTATTTATCTATCATTTATCTTATTCTTCATTTATCTTCTCATATACATATTCTTATTTATCTATCATTTCCATTCATCATTTTATGAATATCCATTATGGAAAAGGAGGAATTTAAATACGATTTTATCCAGATGGCTTGGACTGAAATCAAAAAACAATCATAAAATCTCAATTTATTTTGCTCAAAATATTTTGAACTGAAATCAAACAATCATAAAATCTCAATTTATTTCTCAATATTTTGAGAAAAATTTAAAAAGGAACAATCATAACAATCTCAATTTATTTCTCAGAATATTTGGACTGAAATCAAATAATCATAAAATCTCAATTTATTTTGAGAGGAATTTAAATTAAGATTTTATCCAAGAAGAACAACCATAGAATCTCAAATTATTTCTCTAAATATTGGGAATAATTCTGTCCAGGAACACTCAAAAATCTTGTCATGGAGATTGCCAAAAAAATTATAGAGCAGCCTCAAAATTATGAAGCCGGATTTTATCCTGGCTTGGACTGAAATCAAAGCACAACCATAGAATCTCAATTTATTTCTCTAAATATTGGGAATTCTGTCTAGGAACAGACAAAAATCTTGTGTCATGGAGATTGCCAAAAAAAATTATAGAGCAGCGTCAAAATTATGAAGCCGGATTTTATCCAAATGGCTTGGACTGAAATCAAAGAACAATCATAGAATCTCAATTTATTTCTCTAATTCTGTCCAGGAACACTCAAAAATCTTGTGTCATGGAGATTGCCAAAGCAGACATTAAAAGAATGATGTAAATGCAATGCCAGCGACAAGTAATCAATTAATTGATATTGTATTGTTGAGAAAGTAGTTCCAGAATACTCTGTCCTCCTTCTGAAACAAGGAATAACTTCACAAGTCAAGTCAGGATACAAAATCGCAATGATAAAAACATTTAATAAAAAAACATTCTGAATACAAAGATGGGTACAGAAACTAACCCACTTTGCCACTTGTGGTAAATCCGAGTTACTTATATCACGTTCTTTTCGTTCTTTTAAATAAAAACATTCATCCCATATACCCAACCACAAGCATTCGGATCAAAATTCTGGGCTATGTGAAGATTAGAAAAGTCTAGACATCTGTCAAAGCCATGGAAACTCTCACCACCACAGCACCATTTAAATTTCCTTGGAGGTTGAAAGACCAGAGTGTAGTCAAATCTCTGTACGACAATACCCAACCACAAGCATTCGGATCGAATTCTGGGCTATATGAAGATGAGAGAAGTTTAGATATTTGTCAAAGCCATGAAAACTCTCACCGCTACTGCACAATTTAAAATTCCTTGGAGATTGACAGACCAGAGCGTAGTCAAATCTCTCTGTACTACAATATAACCACAAGCATTCGGATCAAAGTTCTGGGCTATGTGAAGATTAGAAAAGTATAGATATTTGTCAAAGCCATGGAAACTCTCACCACCACTGCACCATTTAAATTTCCTTAGAGGTTGACATACCAGAGTGTAGTCAAATCTCTCTGTACTACAATATCATCATCCAAAATCAAAAAAGGATTGTAATATCATCATCCAAAATCAAAAGAGGATTTTGTATTACAATATCATAGTCCAGTTATTTTTAAGTAAAAATATTCATCCCACATACCCAACCACAAGCATTCGGATCGAAGTTCTGGGCTATGTGAGGATTAGAAAAGTCCGGATATTTGTCAAAGCGATGGAAACTCTCACCACCACTACAACATTTAAATTTCCTTCGAGGTTGAAGGACCAGAGTGTAGTCAAATCTTTCTCTGCTACAATATCATCATCCAAAATCCAAATTCAAATTTCCTTAAAGAGGTTGACAGACCAGAGTGTAGTCAAATCTCTTTGTGCTACAATATCATCATCCAAAATCCAAAAAAGATCTCGTCCAAAATCCAAAAAAGATCTCGTACTACTACAGATTGGAAGCCTGCTGCTAAATTAGTTGGATGATCTACCTTAAAATAATAATAATATTTGAAATCATCGACTGTAGCGTTGCCTGGAGTGTTTTCTAAAAACCACATCTTCATAGCCCCAAAATTCAATCTATATTCGTTAGAAGATGAAAAACCTGAAAAGCCATTTGAAATCATCGACTGTAGCATTGCCTGGAGTGTTTTCTAAAAACCACATCTTTATAGCCCCAAAATTCAAGCTATATCCGTTAGAAGATGAGAAACATGCTTTTCAGGTTCCTGAAAGAAACAAAGGAATTCAGTATGCTGAATGAGAACCAAAAAAACCACTGATTACCAAAATAAAACAGTGTCACACTGAAATAAGGTTCATACCTTGGCATTCAGTATGTTGAATTAATCACGACAGAGGTAGCTAGCACATTGTCAGAAAATTATGATAATTATGGTTGAATTAATCACGACAAAGGTAGCTAGCACATTGTCAGAAAATTATCATTATCATAATGATAGACGTTGGGCTCCTCCAACTTCTCCTTGTTAGGAAATTCAACTTTTTCAGGTGCAAGCATGTCGTAATAAATTGTCACCCGCATTGACACAGTACATGCCCTTTGGAACGGTCTTTGCTGCCCAATGCCAACCGACATCAAAATGTGCTCTGCCCTTTTTAGTGTTCTTACCTGTTCACCTCAAGATTGAAGCATGGTTCGCATCTTTTTGGTTACAATGGTGTAATTGTTCTCTTCTCTGGCTGTGGAGAGAAGCAGTAAAAATAAAGTTTCGATACCTCAAATTGGAAGCCTGCTGCCAAATTAGTTGGATGATCTGCTTTAAAATAATATTCCTTCACCGCAACAGATTTTAAATCTGAAATCTGTTGCCAAATTAGTTGGATGAGCTACAGATTCAGATTCCTTCATTGCTACAGATTCAAGCTTCAAGCTGCCAAAGAACTGGACTATATGGAAGCCTGCTGCCAAACTAGTCGGATGATCTAATTTAAAATAATATTCCTTCACTGCAACAGATTTTAAATCTGAAATCTGCTGCCAAATTAGTTGGATGATCTAAAGATTCAGATTCCTTCATTGCTACAGATTCAAGCTTCAAGCTGCCAAAGAACTGGACAATTGGATGATCTACAGATTCAGATTCCTTCATTGCTACAGATTCAAGCTTCAAGCTGCCAAAGAACTGGACAATAGGAGGAATTTAACCATTCCTTCATTGCTACAGATTCAAGCTTCAAGCTGCCAAAGAACTGGACAAAAGGAAGAATTTAGCCATTTGAAATCATCGCTGTAACTTTGTCCGGAGGGTTTTCTAAAACCCAACTTTGCCCGGAGGGTTTTCTAAAAAACACATCTTCATAGCCCCAAAATTCAATCCATCAATTAGAAGATGAAAAATATGAATATGGTTTTCAGGTTCCTGAAAGAAACAAAGGAATATGTTGAATGAGAACCAAAAAAATGATTACCAAAATCAAACAGTGTGACACTGAAATCAGAAATCAGGTTCATACCTTGGCATTCAGTATGGTTGAATTAATCATGACAGTGGTAGCTAGCACATTGTCAGAAAATAATGCATAATCATAGACGCTGGGGTCCTCCATCTTGTCCTTGTTAGGAAAGGAAATTCAAGCTTTTCAAGTGCAAGCATCAATTGTCAACTGCATTGACACAGTGCATGCCCTTTGGAAGAGTCTTTGCTGCCCAGTGCTAACTTGCTTAAAAAGGTGCTCTGCCTTTTTAGGATTCTTACATGTTCATCTCCAGATTGAAGCATGGCTAGCAGCTTTTTGGTTGCAAGGCTCGCAGCTTTTTGGTTGTGCAATGGTACAACTATGTAATTGTTCTCTTCTTTGGCTGTGGACCGAAGCAGTGAAAATAATTAAACATAGATAATTATTTTGAGTTTCGATACTTCAAATTGGAAGCCTGCAGCCAAATTAGTTGGATGGTCTACCTTAAAAATAATATTCCTTCACTGCTACAGATTGGAGGCTAATATTCCTTCACTACTACAGATTGGAAGACTGCTGCCAAATTAGTTAGATGATCTACTTTGAGTTAATATTCCTTCATTGCTACAAATTCAAGCTGCAAAGATTGGAGGCTAACTGCTACAGATTGGAAGCCTGCTGCCAAATTAGTTGGATGATCTACTTTAAATAATATTCCTTCATTGCTACAAATTCAGCTGAGACAGCTGAGAACTGGACAATACGAAGAATTTAGCCATTTGAATTGGAAGACTGCTGCCAAATTAGTTGGATGATCTACTTTGACTTAATATTCCTTCATTGCTACAAATTCAAGCTGCCAAGATTGGAGGCTAACTGCTACAGATTGGAAGCCTGCTGCCAAATTAGTTGGATGATCTACTTTAAAATAATATTCCTTCATTGCTACAAATTCAAGCTGCCAAGATTGGAGGCTAACTGCTACAGATTGAAAGCCTGCTGCCAAATTAGTTGGATGATCTACTTTAAAATAATATTCTTTCATTGCTACAAATTAAGCCTGCTGCCAAATTAGTTGGATGATCTACTTTAAAATAATATTCCTTCATTGCTACAAATTCAGCGGAGAACTGGACAATAGGAAGAATTTAGCCATTTGAATTCGACCCCCAAAATTCAATCTATCCGTTAGAAGATGAAAAACATGCTTTTCAGGTCCCTGAAAGAAACAAAGGAATATGCTGAATGAGAACGAAAAAAAAAGGACTGATTACCAAAATAAAACAGTGTGACACTTAAATCAGGTTCATACCTTGGCATTCACTATGGTTGAATTAATCACGACAGAGGTTGCTAGCAAATTGTCAGAAAATAATGCATAATGATAAATGCTCGGTCCTCCAACTTCTCCTTGTTAGGAAATTCAAGCTTTTCAGGTGCAAGCATGTCGTAATCAATTGTAAACCGCATTGACACAGTAAATGCCCTTTGGAAGTCTTTGGTGTCAATGCCCTTTGGAAGTCTTTGCTGCCCAGTGCCAACTGACTTAAAAACGTGCTCTGCCTTTTTAGTGTTCTTACATGTTCATCTCCAGATTGAAGCATGGCTCGCAGCATTTTGGTTACAATGGTACAACCATGTAATTGTTCTCTTTTCTGGTTGTGGACAGAAGCCGAGCCATTGACTTGATCTTTTCTGGGGCACTGAAAGTGGGGAAATTTTTCCTTTATCCTCAATATTTAAAACTTGATAACTTGATGCCCCAAAGATATATATATATATAAAGATGCATAAATATAAAAACTTCTCTTGTATATTAGTAGGTGTATAATTCTATAATTACCTGTGATTTCCGTACGAATGTAGACTAGATTTACCCAATACGCGTTGGCTTTCTTTCATATGCAGCATCAAGTAATTGTAAATATCAAGTCGATTCCTAGATCGTGAAATGCTTGCATACAGTCTTCCCATAATACCTTGATCTCGAATCAATTTTATAGTGGAGTCCAATTTATCGCTCTCAAATTGATGTCTCCAAATACTGTATTTGTGTAGCACTGATGGACCTACCAATTTATATCTCATAAGAGCTGCTGCATTTTCAAGGTTTGTTGTTTCTTTGTCATCCTTTTGGAGCACCTCTGACAACCGTTTTTCCCTTCTTCATTGTCTCAATTGCTGCGACAGAACGAACTAAAAATTTAAAACAACATCTATAACAAAGTTCATTGTGCTCAAATTCAAACTAGCTCAATGAACCCAACCCCGCAATGTCCAAAGTTCAAATAGCTCAAAGATCCACACTTGCAGTTTTGGGTACACCCTATAAGTACCATATTCAAAAAACGAAGACCAGTTTTTAATCCTGGTTAATATGGATTCATCACCATGTAAAAAATGTGCTAGAAAAACAGCAGGGAAAAAAGTTAACCTCCATTGAATTTTTGTTGGACTTTCTTCAATTTGTGAGTAATCTGCACTCACAAGCCACTATCAATTAAGGCCCAACTCACACATCATACAATAAGAGCACCATACAATAAGAGTCGATGTTTGACAACTTTATAAAATAAATGAATCCCGGCCCAATACAAGTAAGAAATTCAAAATGGTGAACCAAACTTACAAGCAAGAACATTCAGCTCAACACTTCTGTCTTTAAGAACATTCGCCTCAACATCTTTGTCTTGACTCTTTAGCTCCTCCTACTTCTTTCAAGCCTGTCACCAGCGTTTCATTATTTGAAGCATTACCCTGCTAAAGTGATTTCAATCTAACATCCTTGGAATTTTGCTCAAGTCCTCAAAGGAGAAGCCGATTTGTATTGAAAGATTAGTTTGCTGAACACTCTTTGTTTTTCATCTCTGTCTCTGCCATGGCCAAATGTCTGTAGCAAATGCCCACAGACAGAATTTTGCTTCTGTCAGCATCAGTCCCTAAAATAGGTGCTAATTTGCTAGATAAGCATTGGAACAGAGAATTCTTTCAACAATATTACAATTTCCCAAACATGCCAAATGCCAAAATCCTATCACTCACTCAAAATTCACTGAGAGATTTACACAGAACAAGAAAAAATAGAGCACAAAATCACATAACTCCGTCTCGATGACAACTTGTCTCGAAAATGAATATTAACTGCTACCTAACCATATTGACAAGTTGATTCAAGGTGGGAAAAGAGGGGAAGAAGCATGTTAAGGCACCCACTTCCTATTTGGCATTTTCAAAACATTCCTGATGTAAGCCCTGGAGGAAACAATGGATAATGGATGTCGTGGTTGTGCAGTGTACTGAATAGCTGAAAGGGTTGGAGTACATACTGATACATGAAAGGATTTAAAGGAGAACAATTTAAACCATGTCCTGTATAATGCATTTGAAATGGATGATTGTTACAGCTTGTGAACTTCACAAGTGATGCTTTGATGATTTGCAAAATAGTCGGTTACAAATCACTTGGAAATTCTAACAAACAGCTCGAATTACATATCATTATCCAAGAACTTGTAAAAAGAGGATGGACTTCAACTATACCACAAGCTCTGGCAATCATTGATGTATGGCAACTTGAGCCATTTAGGATTACAAAGCACTTGGAAATTCTTAGAAACTGTTCTAATTACATAGCATTATCCAAATACCTGTAAAAAAGAGGATGAACTTCAACTATACCACAAGCTCTGGCAATCATTGATGTATGAAAAGTTGGGCCATTTTGCTTCCTAAATAAGTATCCTAGTACCGGATGAATTCATTAGGGTTAGTGGTAGGCTCCAATGCCCAACCTTCCTGCATTAGTTGAACCTGGCTCACTTTATCAGGATCAAGAGTAGCTACAATGCCCAACCTTTCCGCATTAGTTGATGAACCTTGCTCATTTTATCAGGAAAGATACCATGAATTACATAGCATTATCCAAATACCTGTAAAAAAGAGGATGGACTTCAACTATACCACAAGCTCTAGCAATCATTGATGTATGACAACTTGGCCCATTTTGCTTCCTAAATAAGTATCCTAGTACTGGATGAATTCATTAGGGTTAGCGGTAGGCTCCAATGCCCAACCTTCCTGCATTGGTTGAACCTGGCTCACTTTATTAGGATCAAGAGTAGCTCCAATGCCCAACCTTTCCGCATTAGTTGATGAACCTGGTTCATTTTATGAGGAAAGATGCCATGAATGAAGAGTATCAATCAATAATGAAAAATGGAGTTTGGGAGATCATACCTAGGCCTGAAGACAAATTTGTGGTAACTTCCAAGTGGCTCTACAAGATTAAACATGCAGTAGATGGAAGTATTGATAAATACAAGGCAAGATTTGTGGCTAGGGGCTTCTCTCAAGATGAAGGCATTGATTATGAACAAATATTTGCACCGACAGCCACATATACAACTATATGTTCACTAGTCTCTTTGGCAGCATCGATGGGATGGAACATCGAACAAATGGATGTCAAGATTGCGTTTCTGAATGGAACTATTGATGAAGAAGTCTATATAGAGCAGCTGTTGGGATTTGAAGTCAAAGATAGAGAAACGTATGCTTGCAAGTTGAAGAAGGCATTATATGGCCTTAAGCAAGCACCAAGGGCACGGTATACAAGGATGGATGAATACCTAAAAAGATTAGGCTTCTTGAAGAGTTCTGCTGATATGAATCTATATATCAAGGTTGTGAAGGATGAGCTCGTAATTCTTCTATATGTGGATGATCTGCTCATATCCAAGAATACAAGAACTAGCAACGGAATTCGACATGAAGGATCTAGGGCTGATGCACTATTATTTGGGAATTGATGTTTGATATGAAGGATCTAGGGCTGATGCACTATTATTTGGGAATTGATGTTTGGCAGGGACATGATGAGATTTATCTAGGTCAAGGAAAGTATGTGATCGAGATGTTGAAAAGGTTTGACATAATGGATTGCAAACCTATGACAAATCCCATGATCACAAACTTGAAGAGGCTAAGAAGTTATCAGTCAAGTTGATTCAAGCCTTGTGGATCCGGCTAGGTATAGACAATTGATTGGATCACTAATGTACCTAGTGAATACTCGAACAAACATATGTTTTGCAGTGAATGTTCTCAGACAATTCCAAGTAGAGCCCAAGCATAATCATTGGATAGCAGCCAAGCATATATTGAGATATCTGCAAGGAACAATCCACTACTGCCTGAAGTATGACAAGAGGAATGAAGTCCACCTGATTGGATATATAGATTCGGACTGGGGAGGCAATGAGAAGGATGGAAGAAGCACTACTAGAGGATGTTTTAGTTTGGGATCCTCCATGGTCATGGAAGAAGCACTACTAGAGGATGTTTTAGTTTGAGATCCTCCATGGTCTCCTGGATGAGCAGAAAGCAAGAATCAATTGCTTTGAGTAGTGTTGAGGTTGAATATATTGCAGCTTGTGAAGTAAGCAAAGAAGTCGTTTGGTTGAGGAAGTTGTTGTCTGATTTGTTTGAAGGACCAATGGACCCTATAGTGATACATCGTGACAACACCAGTTGTACAAGGTTGTTTGAAGACCCAGTGTTTCATGGAAAGACAAAGCACATAAATAACAAGTATCACTATATTCGAAATTTGGTGCAAGATGGAGTGTTGCAGCTACGGTATATCTCCACCGATGAACAGGTAGCTGACATCTTGACAAAATCTCTTCCTAACAAGAAGCTTGTGTATTTGAGAGACAAGCTTGGGCTGGTTGATATATCCTCCATAGTTGAGCGGGAGAGATAGACACATCATTCTTGTCTTCACTTCGAGAAGAAAGAATGGAGGATTGGGTAAGCTTTTGGCATTCTATAATCTTTGAGGATGAGGTAGGGCATCCAAGATAAGAGTAGTAGTAGAGGACCAATATTCTTTGAAGACTGGGAATCCAAGATAAGAATAGTCTTGGAAGGACATATCCTGAGAACACCCGAGTGGGGTATGTGCCTTAAGAGACAATGATGATGTTGTCAATTAGCCATTGGTCTCACCAGCATTGTGCTCTGATCTTGTGGAGAGATAGAGCTATTAGTCAAGGCCTTGTTATGTGACAATGTTGGATGGTATGATGCTAAACAAATGGGTTACCAATCCAACTCTTCTTATGAGATCTCTTCAAATTGAGAATGTCCATGTACCATTTATGAATACCTCCCTATTTAAGAGGGCGTGTTGAAAAATGTGTAACTAGGTTCGATCTTCATAAATATGAAATGTTCTTTTGATTCTTGTATATTGTAAAATGAAAGAAAAATTATTATTGTTATTTTTTAGGCATGGGTTTCATGCTCAAGGTCTTTTATTTTAGAGGTTAAGCACCCATTGAGTGCTTCTAGGGTTTATCCTAGGTCAAGAAGTCAAAAGAAACAGTCTTATGTTGAATACCCCATCGAGCACATTGTAACTTGTAAAAAAATTAATTTTGTATTTAAAAGTGTCAAAATACCCTCCAAGACCAAGTTGCCCTAATTTGAGGTACTCCGTCCACCTTGGATGCCTATATATAGGAGGGAACTCGACCTCCTATGGACACAATTCATTCTCTCAACAAGTAAGTGAAGGAGGAGAAGGAAAGGGCTAGTGAAGGAAGAAAGACGAAGATCAAGTGATTGGGCTATTTTTTCTCTCTCATCACACGTGCGAAGGAAGGAGACTAGAGTTTCTACTATTGGGTTAGGGTTTCGAAGGAAGGTTCATTAGGTCATCCCCAAGCCCTAGATGAAGGAGAATCTCAAGCGAAGGCCTCACGAAGCCTTGGGAGTCCTAAATCAGCTCATACGTGTGGAAGCAACATTCAAGAAGCCTTGGGAGTCCTAAATCAGCGCACATGTGTGGAAGCAACTGTTGTTGGAGAGGCCAAAAATTTCAGACCTACAGTAGAGGCCGAAATTTTGTTGTTGGGGGTCGAAGTTGTTCTACTAGAAGAGATTTGATTGGGTTTAACCTGAACAAAAGAAGCACATCATCAAGAAGGTCGGACTTGGTCTTGGAGGTCTATTGATGATGGAATTCATCAATTGAAGAATCTATAAGAAGAGAAGAGATTTGTGGGTATTCCTCTCAAGTGGAAAGGCTTTGGCCCTAGCTTGCAGCTTATACTTTGTGTTCTTGTGTACTATTGATCTTCTTGTTTTGGTTAGTTGCTCAAGGATAAGTATAATATAACATACAAGAAGAAGCTAATAAGTAAGAAAACGTAAAATGATATCACAAGCATTATTAAGTTAAAGAGAAATCATTATATCTATTATTAAAGAGAAATCATTATATCTATTGCCCCATAGATTTCTCGTACCTTAGGAAATATTAATTTCTTCTCCTTTTAATTTCTTTTTAGATTTTTAAACCACATCTTAGGTCTAAAAACCCTCTCATTTGGGTTCTTTGCCCACAAAGCCTTTTGTGACCAAATCCTCACAAACCCAACTCCTAGGCCTTTAGAGTACCTCCCAAGCTGTCAATTCAAACCACTAAGACCACATTCTGCTGTTTCGTTGAACCGTCTATTCCATGTCTAGCCAGTCCCACTTGCCAACGTCGCAATTTGGCAACAGCCCCACAAACTTCCCTCCTAGAGATGACAATTGTGCACACTTTGGATCTAGTTGCCCTTCAAAGTAGCTCTCATACCATGTTGGAATTCCCACACCTCTCGGCTCTAGTCTATGTTTATAGCTAGGAACACAAACATACTAGTAGTTCCCAACAATAAACAACTTTTCACAACAAAATATAATAGTAAATAGATTAATAATAGTGGCCACGTATTTATGGCCCAAAGCACGTTCCTTATTAGTCCTTCAATAAAAAACTTTAGGCTCCTCGTACGAAGAATCATGACCCTTTACAACCCTTATAAAGATAACATACACAGTCAATCCTTTGACCAATCTAACCGAGGTCGAGGCCTAGTCCACTGTGCTCTCATCTGCCTCACAAATAAATACACTGTCCTTCGCCTACAAAAAATACAACTGCCAAGAATCCTGACTCGCCTTGGCTTGTTCCTTTAGCCCACAACCATCATACAAGCCTTGTTGTACACTTTTTCAGCCCCACCAGTCCTTGCATAATCCTTCAACCCCTTGTCGACTCTCCCCTTTCTTGTTTTCAAGCTGCCCCAAACCCATCGGCGAGTGCCCTTCTTCAACAAAGAACAACTTTACGTGAAAATTGCACCAGGTTTGCCTTCATAATGATCATCAGTAATTGTGATTTAAGTAATTGGTAAAGAAGAAAATAACGTTATTTTTTTAGTACTTGAATCATGGGATGAGGAATCAAGGAATTTTATTTGAGAGTTAAGGCTCCCATTGTGAGCCTTTAGGTTTGGTCATCATGTCATAAAGTCCATAAAGTCAATGTCAAAGTTTGAAGACCCATTTGGGCATATTACACATTGTAAAAAGCAAATTTGATTGTGTCACAAACCCTCCAAGACCTCGTCACAAGCCCTCCCTCATGTCGGCCTTCAAAAGGAGAAAATGATGCTTCTAGGATGGCAAGTCGGCTTCCCATGGCTCAAGTCAGCTTATTTTGAGAGACAGACCACTATATATAGAGACAACTCGACATCCATTTGACACACATTCGAACAAGCATCCAAGAGAAGAAGAGAAGTGCGAAAAGACTAGGAGAAGAAGTATTCCATCAAGGAAAACAAGAAGGAAAGAAATCCGAGAAAATTCGATCTATTTTTGGGAAAGAACTCTTCACACGTGCGAGGAAGACAAAGGTATCTACTGCAGAAAGAGTCGAGTTTTATACAGTCCATTTAGAAGTCGAACCAAGGAATAAAAGAAGATTCTAACCAAGCCAAGTTGTAGGAGAAAGTCCTAGCCAAGCGAAGCAGATCAAGATATAAAATGAGGTCAAGTACTGCAACTAGGGTTTCCAAAGGA
Organism: Pinus albicaulis; assembly: GCA_034641835.2. Lineage (NCBI taxonomy): Eukaryota > Viridiplantae > Streptophyta > Pinopsida > Pinales > Pinaceae > Pinus > Pinus albicaulis. The sequence goes on from JAXQQM020077818.1 coordinate 65,072, forward strand.
AGCTTGAAAGGAACATATCTGAGCTAAGGACCAAAATCAGAATGTTAGCCAAGGGATGCAGAAGGATGAAGAAGTTAGACTATCATTGACTTGAGGAAGAAGTTAAAGAAGGAAGCCTTGTGACTTGGTCTTGGAGAGCTTAATAGGTCAAGGGTCTTGGTCTTGGTATTCGTCAATTGAAGTCTCTATAAGAAGAAGAATTCATTTGGGTTTCCTCTCAAAAGGGAGAGGTTTCGTCCCTCGTTGATCGCCTACATTTTGTGTCTATTGTCTCTTTATTGTTTATGCATTGGTAGTTGTTTGATGAAGAACACTATAATAATCTAAGTAAAAAGAAGATCCTAATCTAAAGAAGTAAAAATCATTCACAAGCAATTATCATTAAAAGAGAAATCACCTAATTGTTATTCCCTAGGTTTCACAACATGGAATCAGAGCTAAGGTGACAAAAGTCAAGGAAGGGCATCTTATCAAGGGACACTCGAGGATTAAATCTTGAGTAAGACATCAAAGCAAATTTAAGAAGATCATCTTGAAGTCAAGAAACATCAAAACCCTGGAGCAAAGAAGAAGTCTACACTAGCAAAATTCTTGGGATCCTCTAGTCACCATCAAACAAATCAAGATAGCTTGAAGTCTATTCATCCAAGAGAAGCAAGATCAAAGACATTGTCATCATCATCAAAAGTTTTAAGGCAATTTCCCTCTCGTTGAAGTAAGGTCCTTACCATTGAAGGACACCATCAAGAATTCATCATTGATCATCATCAACAAAGACATAACCATCAAAAGATCTAAAGTGATCCCTCTCTTTGTGGGGTCAAGGATCATTCTTGAAGAAAACTATCTTCATTAAGGAGAAGTTTTCTATTATCTACATCATCATCAAATTCAAGGAAGCAGCAAGTGGAAGAAGCATCTTAACAAGTATATTTATGTCCACATCGAAATCTATCAAAATGTCTTTTTGCAAGGAAAGCAACAAATTGGTTGGGGCTTCAAACTATCTTTCATGGAAGAAGAGGACGGATCTAAATCTCATTGAAAATGAGGTCATGGATCATGTCAAAGGATCTATCACCAAACCAGTGAAAGAAGATGCTCAAGCACTTGCAAAGTTTATGAAAGGGGAAGTTAGGGCTCAAAGGATTCTCATAGAATCTATCAAGGATCCCCTCATTCCATATGTATCGAAACACGAAACTTCGAAAGAAATATATGAAAACCGGGTAGAGTTATATTCCGTAAGCACTGCAGGAGAAATTATCTCATGAAGGCAAGAACTCTACAAGCTAAAGATGTCAAAAGAAGAAGGAATAGCCTCATACCTTATGAGAATATCTGAAATCAGGGATCAACTTCAAGATCTGGGAGAAATCATGTCTGATAGAGAAATGACTACAGTACTACTAAATGCCCTACCGGAGAAATGGGGTAACTTTACTTCAAGAATTTATGGGACGAAAGAAGCTACTCCATTCCAGAATCTATGGTCTCTATGCAAGATTTAAGAATACAAGCTAAAGGCAAAATCTGATGTAGGATCAAGTGAGTAAAACCAAGCATATGCTACAATGCCAAAAAGAAAGGGAAAATTTGGAAATTTTGGTCCACGAAAAAAGTAGAAGAACATGGCTAAGATTCAATGTTATGGATGTCAAGAATATGGGCATTACGAGAGAGATTGTCCTAAAATCCTGAAGGACAATAACAAAAGAGGAAGAGAAGAAGCCCATATCACCAAAGAAGTGAAGGAAGCTGAAAAGAAGAAGTCCAAGAAAGAGGAAGTAAAAGATCTCTATCATGATTGAGATGGTCTTCCTCACCTAGTTCCTTTCAAGTTTTCTTGTTGTAAAGTATAACTATTAGGAATCATTAGAAGCATGATAGGATGCATCATGTTAAGAGATGGCATCATAGAAGCAAGAGCTCGTGACATCATCATAGAGAAGCATGAATGATAGCTGAAATAGGTCTATGACAATTAACATGAAGGAATATAGCTCTTCGTAACCTCATTAGAAGCACTTATGGGAAAAAGAAAGAGAAAGTCATCTGGTACAAAGCTCATCATACATCAGTTAAGAGGAAACATATGCTAGATGACGATACTTAAGATCCTCTATCGGAATATTCATCAGAAGGTTCACCAATAAAAAGGGAGCAAGTGTTTCATTTAGAATGCCAACTTGGAGGAATTCATGAAAGGATGGTATGATGTCAATAAGCAGATCAAAGGATTGAAGTTCTTTCAATCATAGAAATTGATGAAGGAAGATGACCTAAAAGAAGAATGAGGTATGTATGATTTTATTTGATAATTTGGAGTCATGTCATATGGTTGCTGGCAACATAGATGAATGCTCTACTTCGAGAGCAGAACCAAGAGAAGAGGATCTCCTCCATTGAGAAGATGCAGAAAGGCATGGATCACACATTGACTAGATGAAATCAACATAATATGTCCTCATATGGAATATGAGGTGGTTGACAATAATTAGAGGAACTATGATCAAAAGTTCCTGGAAAGAAATGTGTGAAGAAAGAAAGGAAGAGATCGTAAAATAAGCAACTATGGAGAAGGCAATCAACATCCAAGGACTGAGAGTTGACTATGATATCTCCATGAAAGATATGAAGACTCTGAAAAGGAAGGAGACCCTTGAAAATGCATATCTTTTGGAGATGTGTCAACATGTATGCAAGATGTTGATGCAAACAAGATAGGTGTCATGATCAAAGACCATCACAAAGATAATTTTGATTTAATGTTCAGTTCATATGATATCTAGATGGGCTTACGCAGAGCTATCAAAGACTTGTGGATGTCTTACACCACTGATGACCATATAGAAGGATGAAAGATCCTTAAGGAAAAATGGCATGGAGCAGGCAGCATGGCATGAAGAAAGGCCAGATATGGAAAAATAAGATCACTTTCCAATAAGAGGAATCATGACATGGCTCATGGATGAAAGTGATGGATGGTTTGTTCCCTACGAAGAAGTCCCAATAGATGTAGACTCTGTGCCAAAGAAGAAATTCATGACTTCGAAGGAAGGAGTTCTACAAGAAGCTGGTTGTCCCATGATCTCCACCTGATGAGATGCTAAAAGCAAGTCCCTGGACCTAAGGAAGCTTGGTCAAGTCCCTATTTAAGAGGGAGCTTGGGTACATTCCTTTTATAGGAATGGGTATATTCCTTCAATGGAATGGGTATGTCCTCCCTAAGTTAAGAGGGAGAGATAGACACATCATTCTTGTCTTCACCTGGGAAGACAGAATGGAGGATTGGGTAAACATCTACCATCTGATGCTCTTTGAGGATGAGTTAGGGCATCCAAGACAAGAGTAGTCGTAGAGGATTGATATTCTTTGAGGACTGGGAATCGAAGATAAGAATAGTCCTGGTGGAACACACTCTGAAAACCCGGGTAGAGTATATTCCAAGAGAGACAATGATGAAGGTGTTTATACATCATTGGTCTCGCCAGCACTGTGCTTTGATCTTGTGGAGAGATAGAGTTGTTAGTCAAGGCCTTGATATGTGACAATGCTAGTTTATATGATGTTAAACAGATCGGTTACCAATCTTAATCTTCTTGTGAGAATTCTTCAGATTGAGAATGACCAAGTACCATCAAGAATACCTCCCTAGTTAAGAGGGAGAGTTGAAAAGTGTAGCTAGGTTCAATCTTCATAATGACATGTGTAATCGTTATTTTATGTAATTGATGTAAAGAAGAAAAATAAAATTATTTTTGTAATGCTTGAATCATGGGTTTCATGATCAAGGAATTTTATTTGATAGTTAAGGCTCCCATTTTGAGTCTTTAGGTTTGGTCATCATGTCATAAAGTCCATAGAGTCAGTGTCAAAGTTTGAAGACCCATTTGGGCATATTACAAATTGTAAAAAACCAATTTGATTGTGTCACAAACCCTCCAAAACCTTGTCACAAGCCCTCCCTCATGGCAGCCTTCAAAAGGAGAAAATGATGCTTCTAGGATGGCAAGTCGGCTTATTTCGAGAGACAAACCATTATGTATAGAGACAACTCGGCCTCCATTTGACACATTCAAACAAGCATCCAAGAGAAGAAGAGAAGTGCGAAAATACTAGGAGAAGAAGTCTCCCATCAAGGAAAACAAGAAGGAAAGAAAGTCGAGATAAATTCGATCTATTTTTGGGCAAGAACTCTTCACACGTGCGAGGAAGACAGAGGTATCTACTGCAGAAAGAGAGTCTAGTTTTATACAGTCCATTTATAATTCAAATCAAAGAAGAAAAGAAGATTCTCATCAAGCCAAGTTGTAAAAGAAAGCCCTTCTATCCAAGTGAAGGAGATCAAGATATAATACGAGGTCAAGTACTGCAACTAGGGTTTCCAAAGGAAGTCTGAAAGGAACGGATCTGAGCTAAGAAACAAAATCAGAAGGTTAGCCAAGGGAAGTGGGAGGACGAAGAAGTTTGACTATCATTGACTCAAGTAAGAAGTTAAACAAGGAAGCCTTGTGACTTGGTCTTGGAGAGGTTAATAGGTCAAGGGCCTTGGTCTTGGTATTCATCAATTGAAGTCTCTATAAGAAGATGAATTCGTTTGGGTTTTCCTCTCAAGAGAGATATTTTGGCCCTGGTTGATCGCCTACATTTTGTGTCTCTTGTCTCTTTATTGTTTATGCATTGGTAGTTGTTTGATGAAGAAGAACACAAAATCCTAATCTAAAGAAGTAAAAAGCATTCACAAGCAATTATCATTAAAAGAGAAATCACCTAATTGCTATGCCCTAAATTTCTCAACAAGATAGACGTTACAAGCCAACATTATAGTTGAGGGCATCGACTATGATGGGAAGTTAGCCCCAATAGCTCGTTATTCATCCATCAGAATGATTATGTCACTTGCACCTCGGATGGGGTGGAAGATCCACCAAATGGATGTGAAGACAGCATTCCTCAATAGAGTGGATGAGGAAGAGATTTATATGGAGTAGCCAAAGGGGTTTGAGACCTTCAACAGGGACACTTGTGTCTATTTGTTGAAGAGAGCTCTTTATGGGCTCAAACAGACACCAAGAGCATGGTACACTCGCATTGATAGCTATCTTCAGGGATTGGGCTTCACTAAGAGTGAGGCAAATGCCAATCTGTACTACATCATGGTTGGAGGGCTTACGCTCATTCTAGTGCTCTATGTTGATGATCTTATCTTGACTAGAGCAGACAACATGATTCAGGATTGCAAGCAAAATCTTGCAAGAGAGTTTGAGATGGACATAGGACTTACACACTATTTCCTTGGGCTAGAGGTATGGCAGGGTGATGGGGAAATCTTCTTGGGGCAGGCAAAGTACACGATAGAGATCCTTGGGGGGTTTCATATGCAATACTGTAGGTCCATGACCACGCCTCTAGTCACAAACTGGAGGAAGGTGTGTTGAGAAATGTAACTAGTATCGGTCTTCATAATTGTATTTAAGTCATAATGTAATGTATTTGTAAAAAGAAAGAAAAAGAAAAATTATTTATAAGCATGGGTTTCTGTTGAAGAATGTAACTAGATTCAGTCTTCATTATTAATATATTTTTCAAAAAGAATTTATTATTATTTTATTGACTTATTAAAGCATGGGTTTCATGCTTGGGTCAATTATAGGTCAAGCCTCCATTGGAGGCATTAGATTGTTTTCAAAGTCATTTATTGGTCAAAGACTCCTCCATCAAGGCATCCTCTTCAGCAAGGCCATCAACTCGACCTCTTCATCAAAGTCATCAAGGCAGCTTCTTCAAGTCGGCCTCAAATAAATTATCTTCAAGTCAATATACTCAAGGCGGCCTATGTGGAGACACAACTCTTCAACGAAGTCATGTCGGCTTGTTTCACTTGGAAAACAACTATAAATACAAGCCTAAGGTTCTCGCTCAAGTACAGAAGTTCGAACAAGGATTTCAGAGACAATATTTTCGATGTTATTATAGGAGTCCGGAGAGGGTACCACAGTTTGGATATTCTGGTGCTACCACAGTTCGTTGTTATCATAGCAATATGGATTCAGTACCATCAATATGGGCTCATCATAGCAAGAAGGTGTCATGACTTCAGTACCATTACAGTTCGGAGCTACTACAGGAGGAAAGATTCGGTGTTACTTCAGCAACAAGGTTTCTATGCCTCCATGCTATCACAGAACTCAAATTCGGTGCTTATGCAGTGATAAAGATCGTGGTGTTATTGCAGAGAGGAGGACTCGTTGCTATTGCAAAGATGATGTCTCGGCACTATAGTAAAGATGAGTCCTGGTGACATTACAGTGATGATATCTCGTTGCAAACATGGATCTTGGTATGATGACACGGTGAAGGATGACTTGATGGGGGAAGTCTCTAGTATAAGTTGTATGGGTCTTGGTCGTCTCATCTTGAATCTACTGAAGGAAGAATTTTGATTGGGTTTTCCCCAAAGAGTGGGGTTTCTCCCTGACATCGTGCCTACATCTTATGCCCTCTTCTATTTGTTGCTTGGCATTAGTCTTGATGATAAGAACACATAAATCAAAAGAACACATAATAATAATGAAAACATCACAAGATAATGTCATAATAAGAGAAATTGTTTAACTGCCATCTCTTTCGATTTCTCAACAGTTTCATGCTTTATTCATTTTATTTCTAGGTCAAAGCACCCATTGTGTGATTCTAGGGTTTATGTCAAGAGTCATAGTCCTTGTCATTATGATCTGGACCCTTCTTGAGCTTTGTATGTCAAAAAATAAATTTATTTTTAAGTCAAAATTGTAGTTTATGCCTCCACCAAGTCGTCCTGCCCTCCATTCAAGTCGGCCTCTTTGGAAGAATTCGACCACATAGAAAGACTATAAATAGCAGCGCTACTCGACCTATTTGATCATCCAATCAAGCAAGTTCAATCTGCAGCTAAAGGAGGAATAAAGGAGAGCGAAACGCCTAGATAAGAAGGAGAAAACCTTAGTGAAGAAGGAGACACTTGTCAAGAAAAGAAGTGTTTTAAAAAACAATTGAACCGAATCGGAAAGAGCGGAGTTGACCGAGTCGAACCCCTGCCTGGGTCGGCTTGATACAAAAATCGGACCAAAGTCTGGTCCATTACCAAACTGGCCGAGCTGGTCACCGACTCCGCTGATTCGGTAACGGACCGGTCGGCTCGGCCGAGCCAAACATAACCAAGCCAAGCCAATCATAACCGGTCCGTAGCGGAAGGAGGGAACTACAAACTCCAAATTAGATTTTTTTGGGGTTTTAGGATTTTTGCAAGTCCATCTAACCATTCCCAAGCCTATAAAAGTTACCCAACCCCCGCACATTTCCTTGGTTATGTGTTTTTGTTCTGATCTCTATATATTACATGTATTGGACACTGCACTGGGTGCCATTTTGATATAATGGATACATTCATGAGCCTACTTTGATCATATGTTGTCTTCTCTCTATATTCTAATGCTTTGTGTTTGGAAACAAGAATGAAAATCTTTAAAATTATTTTTTTTATAAAAAAACAAATATTGAATGTATTTTTTACAAAGACCGAGTCATTGAAATCAACTAGGTTGAGTTGATACAGAGTCGGAGTCAGAGTCGGAGTCGGAGTCGGAGTCGACCTTCGATCGGTTTGGGGTTCGAGTTGGAGTTTTAAAACTATGAGCAAAAGGAAGCCAAAATTCTTTCTTTTTGCCACACGTGCAAGTTTTTGGGTGTTGCAGGGGGGCCGAAGTTGCAGGTCTAAAATAGGGCTGAAATTCTGAAGTTGGAAGGCCAAAATATGGATTATTGCAAGATTGAAGCAGTTTGACTAGGGTTAACTATCAAAGTTTGTTTATTCATCTTGGGAGGTTGACTTGGTGGAGTGAGGAAGGCCTTTTGGTCTAGTCAAAGGTCTTGGTTATCTCATTTGAATTGATTCCAAAAGAAGAGAAGAGAAGTTTTTGGGTTTTCCCCTAAAAGAGGGGTTTTATCCCTGGCTGAGAGCCTATATCTGGTGTCTTTGTTGATCTTCATGTTTTGGTAGTTGCTTGATGATAAGAAGATAAAAGAAGATATAAAAGAAGCTAATAAGAATTCAAAGATAATCACAAGTAACTATCAAGATAAGAAAATATTTTTGCCTTTTGATTTTCTAACAAGGTGGACGTTAGTAGAGCAAAGAAAGTAGATGCCACGCTGTACATGTAGCTAATTGGGTCGTTGATGTACTTAGCAATGTTCCACCAAGTCCCCTGGAGGTGGGAGCAAGGGGTCGAGGGAGCGCGGGAGCGGCCTATGCAAAAGCTCCCTACCAATTTTCAGGAAACGTGGGGCGACGTCGGGGTCATAAAAATTATAAAATTTAATATTTATAATGTAATTGTATTTTTTCAAGGAATGTATATACAATCATCATACACTTACATCATGAAAGATAAATCATAAATGATAAAATTATAAATCGATGAATGATGTATCATATAACTAAAACAAATTTAAAACTTAAAACTTAAAACTTAAAACATACATCATACAATCATACATGTAAGATTGCAAGTTTGTACCTATATAATCATTAATGTAACTACTAACAATGTACAATGAAAATAAAGTTTAAGATATCATATGACATATTATATCAAGATTCAAAATAAAGTTTAAACTGAAGTTGACAACTCAAGTCTTAAATATAAAACTTAAAAGCAAATAAGTTATCTCTGAAACATAAAACATAAAACATAACATACGAATATCAAATGATATCATCATAATGATAAATGAGCATAAATTCTCAAGGTAATGTCCCACTAGTCTCTGCATCTAGCTGTTGCACGAATATATCAGGATCAACCATGTCACCATCTGAATCAGAATCACTTGGATTCTCAAACATGCTAAGTGGCACACCAACTTTTAACACGAAACCATAGGTTAAAAGGGCATGAGGGGCCGTGAAAGAGGGGCGTGAAGGCGTGTCTCAAGTCAAACCAGATATGCCCAGGGGGCGAGGAATCTAGACCCCAGGTGGGGGCGGGAACCCGTGTAACACTAGTACTTAGTTAACACATGACTTGACATATGTTTTGCAATGAACCCTTTCAGCCAGTTCATGATGGATCCTACCAAAGTTCACTGGGTTGCTGCGAAGCATGTTTTGAGATATCTCAAAGGCACGATAGATTATGGATGATGGTATAGGCAGGTTTATGGAATGAGGCTTGAGGGCTTCATAGATGCAAATTACGTAGGGAGCTCTATAGATCCGAAGAGTACTTCAGGTTGCGTCTTTAGCATTGGGTCAGTAGTTGTTTCCAGTACATGGCTTCCAGTTTGACAACATGTGCAACTATCTAGATGAGGAAGTTGTTCGTGGGACTTTTTCAGGGAGAAGATGGAGCCCACTATGATACATTGTGACAATCAAAGTTGCATTAAGCTCTCTAAGAATCCAGCGTTTCTTGATCTCTCTAAGCATATCGAAATCAAGTATCATCATCTCAAGGACTATGTGCATAAAGGAAGAGTGAAGCTACCATACATTCCAACAGAGGATAAGACAACAGATATCTTGACCAAGGCATTGGCATGAGGCAATTTTTTCTACTTCAGAGATAAGTTGGGAATTGTACAAAAACCCTTCCTTGCTAAGAGGGAGTGTTGAAAATGTAGCAATGAAAGGTCTTTTGGACTATACCTTAGCCAATGAATACCTCGACTTAGTCTTTCTCTAGCATGAATGTGAGTTCATGAGATAGACTTCAATTCCAATGAGTTGATTTCCAGTTTGCTGGAATGGTCATCAAGTCTGCATGCGCAGTGTTGGAGCTTCAATTCGTTGGAGTCTTCTTCAATTAGACTACAGGTGAGGTGCCAGTGACAAGTTCAAGTAGAGCGAGTTAAGACTTCAGTGTTGATTGGACAGAGAACGAGTTGAGTTCGCAGTTAAATCACAATCACAACTAGAGGAAATCAAAGAGGAACTCGAGTTAGTTAACTGAGAGCTAGTCCAAGTGTAACTGGGACTTGCTTCAATTAACTAGCAAAAAAAATTTGCGACACTAGTGTGAATTGATATTCAACTAAGGCCTCCTTGCATGCATCGATTTCTATCTATAAAGAGAAGGATGGAGGCACAAGACTACAAATCATTCTTTGTGTGTGGAGTGCGCATAATTGAGGATCAATAGTGCGCATAGATTTAGGGGCCCAAGTGCGCAAGGATTTAGGAGCCAAGTGCACAAGGATTTAGGAACCAAATGTGCGCAAGGATGTAGGAGCCAGAGTGCAAGGATTGTGGAGCAAGGGATCAGGGTTCATAGACCAGGCCGAGATCAAGACATGCAGATCAATTGTAGAGCTAAGATTAGTGAGAAGCCTAGCGATTTCTTAGTGACAATATGTTGGTTGCAGTAGTAGCATGAATTGTAATAGATCCATTTGCTTAAAGAACAATCAATAAAATACCACAGCAAAGAAAGCAAGTTTTCCCTTTTGGGTTTCAGTGTAAAACAAGCATGTCAATTTTGTGTGCATGAGGCTTTTATCTCAATTATTTTATGCTACATGTTGAAAGTTAAGAAACTTTGTATCTTGGTGAAAGTAAATTTGGTTTTAGTTTTCAGTTGTTTCGTTTAAGCAGATGCAAAGTTTCAAGAAAATTCACATGGTATCGTAGCCGTGACTTACCATAAAAACCAAGCACCAACACTTTTCAGTAAGTGAAGAGCGCAGATCAGTCTGTAGCCTTGTGCTAGAGTTTTGAAGAGCAGTTTTTGAATAACAGGATGTTGTTCCAAGGACTAAGGGCAGGTCACTGTTTAGAGGGAGCCTCTAACTTTTGCTCATGGAGGGAGGAAATATCAATAGTGTTGGAATATAATGGGGTGCTAGAATTTGCGCAGAATCAAATAGTTCCACTTGCAGATCCCCAACAGTGGATCCAGCAAAAAAGGAATGACACCAAGGCCAAGAGGATCATTCTTGAGGGGGTCAGATGGGTGGCAATATAACTAGTTTCAATCTTCGTAATTGTTGTTGTACTCATTTCAATATGTATATCTTATGTAACAAACAAAAGAAGAAAGAAAAATTATTATTGTAAAGCATGGGTTTCATGTGGCGTCCCCAACATCCACCTTTCCGCTTGTGCAACAGACGCCCTGACCACCACTGAACCCTCTGTTGAACTGTCATAACCGCTTTCAACCTGTTATCAGTGGTTTTCCGATATTGGACTGACGGTTGCGGTTTGACCATGGCCACAGAAATGGATGATGAACTTCTAGACTATTCCGAGGACCCTTACTCGTCCACAAACATCTAGTCACACCCCCCTCCCCCCATTTCTCAACAAGTATGCTTGTTTCTCAACCGGTTTTTTCATCCTGTTCGTCGGTATTTTCACCTAGGGTCTCACCCACAAACCCTTCTTCCTCCTATCACATCCCTGACTTCGACACCTTCCTGGTTCTCGACTTAACTGTTGTTACCTCACACGTCATTCTCACTATGGCTAGGTTTAACCACATCCATTCGCCGGACCTCCGACCACCATCAGCATCCACACTCGCTTTCCTCGCGCACACATTTCTCTTGCCGACTCCGGAACCCTCGGGCCTTAGCCCTTCGTTTACCGGTTCCCTAGATATCCCCTTCTCTGCTTTATCTGGCCCGATACCTACAGGCTCCCTTTTCCAGTCCATCCCTCCGACAGTGTCCACTTTCCCCCTCCCATCCCATACTACCACTGCTACTCCCCGTCCCCCATCCGGTCACTTCAACGTCAGCCTCTCGGAACTGAATATACCCCCCACCTCTGAAGAGCCCTCTACTCCCCCATCTTCAGTGGCATCGAAGCCTCACTACACCTGTGCCCCCCCCCCCCTGTGCTACCAGGAAAACAAAGTGCGTGAAGGCTAGTAACAGAGGTAGCCAACTCACACTTGGAGAGGGCATACAAATGGAAGATGTGCTGGGAACAGTGGACAAGGTCCTGGTTGGGCGGGTCCGTGGTCGAAATTACAGTGCCAAGAGGCTTTGGCAATGGGTTTCGGAAATTTGGGGCAACACCTTACAAGAGCTCCCTATCGTTTATACACTGACGAAGGGATGGTTTGCTATACAGTTCACCTCCAAGGATCTCACTGATTGGGTTTATCCCAATTTTGGGACATTGAACTCGCACCAGTCCTCCTCAAGCGATGGAGCCCATTATTTGACACCGAAAGGGAACACCTTGGGGCTGGACCCATATGGGTTCGTCTTCCTGGTCTTCCCTGCACTTATGGAAGGAGTAAATTTTTGTCAACATTCGGAACATCCTGGGGACCTATTTAGACCATGACCGCACATACATTGAGTCTGGCAAGATGGCTTTTGCACGCATTCTCGTTCATCTAGACACTAGGGAGGGACTGGAAGAATCGCTCAAAATCCATTGGAGGAACACGACCCGAGTTCAAATATTGGACTATGAAGGTGTACCCTTCAGATGCAGACGATGCCATAAGGTAGGGCATGTGTACAAGGATTTCCCATTGCTATTTGCTACTCCTTCTGCCCGTTCATCAGTTGGACTCCGAACTACACAAGAACCGATCACATTCTCGCTGAACAGGCAGACACAACTGTCGGTATTTCTCACATCGCCTCTAGACCTGCCATCCTCGAGGACCGTTAATGCGGCTGCTACTCACCCATCGACTCGGATCACCAGATCCATGACTATGGCAGCTACTTCTAGGCACCCTCCGAGCTCTGGTACCTCTCCTCTTCCCCCTCTTACTTTTTCATCCTTTTTGTCATTGCCTGCATTGCATAATTGTTTTGCATCTCCCCATCCTAGCATTCGAGTATCATCCATTGTTTGCTCTACTATAAATTCCCCACTAGTTTACTCCTTACCCCTCCCCTGCCATCTCCCTGCCTCCTACCTCCACCTCCCCCCCAAAGGTGGATTCATTTGATGCATCATCCACTCATTCATACAACTTCCGTCCCCGAGCCTCTGCCCCAACCGATCTAGGCTCTGCCCCCACTCTTCCCCACATCCCTGCTAAACCTCCCAGAGGTCGTCATTCTAACATATCCAAGGCCATATTACAAGTTGGCTTGGACAAAGCGGTTGGAAAACAACTTTCCATTGAAGGGGTTCTTAGAGCAAGACATGCCCCCACAATGGTTTCCCAATGAAGTGCCTCTCCTTCCACTGTAGGGGGTTGGCTAGCCCTGCCAAGCGCCTTGCCCTTAGGCACCTTTATGACTCTGTTAATGTGGATATTATACTCCTACAAGAAACCCTTGGACCATCTGAGACTACTATCACTGCTCTCTCTTCCCTCTTTCCCTCCTGGATATTTCAAGCCCTAGATGCTCGTGGGCGATCGAGTGGACTAGCTCTGGGCTTTAACCCGAGGATTATCATACTCGTCAATTGTTGGGGTAGGGAAGGAGTCCTTGTGGCTGATATTTTCTTGGAACAGCTTGAGGAAGTACTAAGGATCGTCAATGTGTATGGCCCCTGTCAACACCACCAGGATTTTTGGCTCTCATTATTACAAACATCCTTCTTACAAGCTAATAACATCATCTTAGCTGGGCACCTAAATTTCTCCCTGGGTCTTGCTGAATCTTGGGGCCCCAATGCACAAATGGATCCACTCACTAACTTTTTCAGGCATTAAACTGCTCTTCATCACTTGGTGGATCCCACTATGGCCTCCCCCTCCCCTACTTGGTGCAACCCGTGCACTGGTGAAGCTATGATTGCCCGTAGACTTGACAGATTCCTTATCAAGGAGGATCTGCTTCAGCATCTGGTTTCCTTTTGACGGTGGGTTGGTTCTGGGGGCATATCTGATCACTCCCCCATTTACCTTGAGATCACTGGTGTATCCCACAAACCTGCTTCACCTTTCAAGTTCTGCTCTGTTTGGCTTCAAGATGAGGATTACATTAGAAAGGTCAACAATGCTTGGAGAAGTGCACAACATCAACCTGACTATTCATGTTTTGCCTCCTTTGCAAATAAATTGCACATTATTAAGAGATTGACCATTGAGTGGGCTAAAGAAAAGAAAAAACATAATGACCATGAGCTTGTCAAGATTGAGAAGGAGATAAAACAACTTGAGGACCCCACTTATGGGGGATTTACATCTTTTTCTGCTAAAGGTTACCTCATCAAGTTAGAATTTGAGTGCCTAAAAATACTCAAGGACGGAGATGAAATGTGGAGACTCAAAAGCCGAGCTATATTGATAAAAGCAGGGGATGAAAATACCAAATTGTTCCAACAATATGCCAGAGGTATGAAGGCCATAAATACCATCCAAGAACTTGAAAATGAGGATGGCTCAACTGCCTCAACTTTTGACCAGCTTGCAAATATGGGCACCACTCATTTCAGGAACCTCTACAAAGCACCACAGAACATCACACTGGCAGAAACTATCAAGGTTGTTGGTCTCTTCCCTAGATATGTGAACCAGGATACTGCTAAGGATATTTTTAATCATGTCACTATAGGAGAGCTTGAGGTTGTCCTCAAGTGGTTTAAGAAGGATAAGAGCCCTCGACCTAATGGTTGGTCGGTTGAATTCTACCTTGCTTTCTTTGACCTTCTGGGACAAGAGATTGTGGAGGTGGTGGAGGAAACAAGGAAAACGGGGCACATATATGATTCTTTTAACTCCACCTCCATCGCCCTCATCCCCAAGTCTGATCACCCTACCTCCTTTAAGGACTTTTGCCCAATCTCCCTATGTAATTGCATATACAAGATCATTGCCAAAATTATTGCAAACAGACTTAAACCCATCCTATCTAATCATATTTCTCTTGAACAATTTGCTTTCCTGGAGAACAGACATGTTCATGAAGCAATTGGGGTTGCACAGGAGGGATTCCAATCTATGCACACAAAGAAGATCAAAGGTATGATGCTAAAGATTGATCTTGAAAAAGAATTTGATCAGACTAGTTAGCTCTATATCTGAATGCTCCTCACTCACCTTGGTATCCCTAATCCAGTTATCAATTGGATTATGTGCTACATCAACTCAGTGTCTTACAGTGTTCTCATAAATGGTGCACAACAAATTTCTTCCATGCTAAGAGGGGACTCAGACAGGGATGCCCTCTATCCCCACTTCTCTTCCTACTAGTCATGGAAGGACTGAGTAGATGCCTGATTGATGGAAGGGACAAAGGCAGGCTGAGAGGCATCAAGCTCACTGACAACTACATATTGACAAACTTGTTATTTATGGACGATATCATTATTTTCATGAAAGGCTCCCTTGGAGACATAACGTGGTCAATTCTATTCTTAAATTATTTTGCAAAGCTACAGGTATGTGTTGTAATAGCTCCAAAACTATTATCACCATCCATGGTTGCTCCCCACATGAATCTCACTATGCTCTGCAGCGTTTTCCTTTCAACCTGGTCAAATTTGAAGATGGTCTAAAATAATTTGGCGTTCACCTCAAGCCGGTCAACTACAGAGCAACGGATTGGACTTGGCTAATTGCAAATATCGACAAGAGACTAAATGCTTGGTACCACAGGTGGCTCTCTCGGGCCAGTAGACTTGTACTTATCAAATCGGTACTGGAGGCCATCCCGGTTTATTGGATGTCTTTGGATTTGATACCGAAAGGCATGCTCAACAGGATACAGAGAATCTGTCAACGGTTTCTGTGGAATGGTGCAAAGGAGGGACACACTTTTGCCTGGGCTAGGTGGGATCTCATTGCCCTCCCAAAAAAGTGGGGGGGTTGGGGGTTGTAATGGGAGACCATACTGTCATATTAGCACCGGCCGCAAAACCGATGCGCTTACGCAGATCGTAGTGTAATATTCCCAATTAGCTTTGCTAATTGGAATATTGCCTTTTTTTTTGCTTTATTAGATAGCAATAATAAATAAAGTGAGAAATAAGAGGGGTCACCTCACTTTAGCCACCTCACTTTATAATAAAGTGTTCTTTTTTTCCTAGTAGGTTGACGTTGTGACTTAGAGAGGGCCTTGGGGGTCCACGTGGATGTGATGGAGGGGAGGCATCAGGCTAACCCCAGGTAAACTGCGCAGTTCCAGGGTGAGTTAAGGAGGGAGTTGATGTTATAAAAGGAGAGGCTCTCACCTCATTTGATTCATTCATGATATGATATTCTTCTTGATAGTCAGACTTGTCTGCTTCAGCACGCCGGTTGTTTAGTCGGTCTGCAGCACTGTTTAGTGCACGAGTGTCTCCGGTCGGAGATCTCACCCCAGCCTTTCACTTCGAGTGCCTCGCCTGGGAAGTACGCTCCACTCACTCTCAGCCCTGGGACTTCGAGCCCGCCCCTGCATGAGGCTGTTCTAGTCATTTTTCAAGAGAGCAAACAGTTAATTTCAAGATTATCTCAGAGAGGGAGAAAGCCCCCTGTCGCAGAGTAAGAGGAGGAGAAGCACGATCACCAACTGAAGAGAAGACGGTCTCCATCTCCAGAGAGACGTCGACTCTCGTAAGCTGAGGACATCGCCAAGAAGGGACGTGAATGGGCCTAGTGCAGAAAACGTCGTTCTGAGTGCGCAGACGTTCTAGCTCTGGGAGGAGTGACTGCCCCATTCCCGAAAAGAGCGCAATCAAGGTTTATTGCTAGATCCAGTTGTGGAAGGGGTAGATCTTGCAGATCTAGTCTTGTATGTGGCAGATCTAGTCTTGTATATTCCAGATCTGAAGGTTTGGCACCAGATCCAGCTGAAGGAGTGACAGATCTGAGGAGATATTGATAGATCTAGTCCAGATCTGGAAGGGTAGCACCAGATCTAGCCCTAGGGGCTGTAGATCTGAAGAGATAGTTCCAGATCTAGTGTAGATCTGAGGGTTTGATATCAGATCTGATATTGGAGGACGCAGTTCAGAGAGGGAAGGACGCAGATCTGATTGGAGGCTTCAGATCCATCAGGTGGGACGCAGATCTGAGGAGAAGGCTAATGTGAGAAGGGCTCATCAGCGTTTTCCAGCATCCTGTAGCAGATCCATTTGTCTGGAGGATTGAGGGCTTGTGCTGCACCTGTTTCTACGCTGTCACTAGCAGGGACAGCGTTTTCCAGCAGAGGGGGTTTTCAGCTTGGGATCAGCCCAGTTTCTGCGCAGATCATCACCAGTCTCCAGGGCAGCTTG
Source organism: Pinus albicaulis (assembly GCA_034641835.2). Classification (NCBI taxonomy): domain Eukaryota; kingdom Viridiplantae; phylum Streptophyta; class Pinopsida; order Pinales; family Pinaceae; genus Pinus; species Pinus albicaulis. The sequence goes on from JAXQQM020077818.1 coordinate 82,239, forward strand.
GACGCTGTCATTATTTGCAGCCATTTCTTGTATGGGAGGGTCATCACTTGCCTAGGGCAAGGATAGGTGCACTGATTCTGATTTCTTGTATTACTCTCCATGTACTTTCTGATTAATAAAATGGCTCAGATTCTGGTATTACATGTGTCTTGATTCAGTGATCTGGTTCAGCGTTGTTTCCTTTCATATCTGTCTGGCATATTTCTGTTTATTACTGCTTATTTCCCTTTGGGGATATTACAGTGGTATCAGAGCTCAATTCTGGCTCAGCCTGTGGTCTATGACATCAGAAAAGAAATCATACAGAGCAATAGCAGTTGCAATTCCAGAAACGCAGTTGGAAAAAGGGCCAAAATGAAAAGGGTCAAATTTTGAATTTTGGAATTAGGAAAAACGTTTTCTGGGTTTTTCTGGGTTTTGGGCGAGGATCACTTTCCCAAATTCCTGGAATTTTCTGAATAGTCTTCAGTGGATAAATCGGAGGTTGAAGTTAAGCCACAGTATGGTTTTGCAGCAGCCGTACAGTTTCTGAGGAGCCTGTAGACATATAGCAGAAAGAGCTGATGGCAGGTGATGTGGATAAGAGGAGATTTAGGGAGACAGGTCAGCGGGATCCAATGGAGGCTATGTTGGCAAGATTGGCTGAGAAGTTGACTGAGAAGATGGATGCAAAGATGGATGCAAAGATGGATGCATTCATGCAGGAGGTAACCAGGAAGGTTGCAGGGGGAACGCAGAAAGAACCCCCTAGGGTCTTTCAGGTAGGGGAAGGATCAGGAACATCTAGTTACATACCGGATGCTATTCCCATTGTGACAGCACAAAAGGTCGATCCCATGGACACGCGACCTACCATGCCTACTTTCCTGGTAGAGGAAGAGGAACCAACTGCACCAAGAGATGGAGGTCCAGCTCAACATGCGGCTATTTTTGCAGATTGGCGGAGCATGGGACAGGAATTCATGGATGCTATCCCTTTGGATCAATATATCCAGTTCCGATGTGGCGGCAAGACTTATGAGCAGGAGCGACACAAGGGACGTGGCTCCCACCGTGATAGTCACCGTGCAGCGAGCAGATTCCATCTACCGACATTTGACAGGTCATCCAGGCGCTCAGGAAGAGCTTGGGTGGAGAAGTTGGATACCTCTTTCCAGCTTGACCGAGTATCGGAGAGGAAAACCATTAAAATGGTTACCTCGCACTTGGAAGATGAGGACACACAGGATTGCAGGGAGTTCGAGGATACACCTAGTGTGACACAGGACTCCCCATCATTAGAGCCCTCCTTGACCGTGCCGGTTGATATCGTAGTGGAGGAGATAGAGCCTACCCCGGTAGAGCCATCCAGTGAGGTAATGACTGGAGCCGTGTCCGAGTCTTCGGATGGTAGCAGCACACAACAGATGGGTGAGGTGTCAGGAGATGTATCCACCCTCGATGAGGTAACGACAGGTACGAAGATATTGGATGATGGTCGCAGACAGCAGTATCATCGGCTTCGGACGGACTTTCGAGTTTTGAGGGAGAAGGCCGCGTTGGTACGGGAGACCATTTTGTTGCAGGACCAGGAGCTGGAGGGTATGAGAGCGACTTGTGCCAAGTCAGCGGCCAAGTTGGTCCACATTGGGGAACAACTGGATTCCCTGATGGTACAACCAGAGGGCACATTGGAGCGTCAGATCATTCCCCTTCAGGTATGCATGGATGGGACTGGCGGTGCTGTTGAGTCATCTCTTTCTGTTGGAGAGAGAGAGGCAGAGCCACCTAGTCAGATCTCATATGTTGACGTAGATAGCGGTATGAGACGATCAGAGTTGTACAGGGTACAACATCCATATGTTGAGATTGGATGGAGAGAGATTTTGAGTTGGTACTCGGTGGAGCAGGCTACGGAACACAATGATTTGGTTCCCTTCTCACAAGAGCAGATAGAAGATGGAGGACATCTTCGGATGGATAACATCTCTCATGCTTGTGTTGGACATCCCTTGAGCCATACACATCATGATGGGAGGTTTTTGCCTACCACCTATTTGATTCTTGATAGGGTCTCATTGATTCTTGAGAAGTTTATACTTCAAAATCCCATGCAGTGCAAAATCAGAAATTTGATTTGGGAGGATGGTAACCCTCATGGGAGGAGTACCAGGATGAGGAGAAGGAGGCATCCACAATGTATTGAGTGGATGTGGTTGATGAGCAAGGAGCTAGGAGGCTATTTGCAGACCTATGACACCAGGCAGCAGGAGGCTTGGCTGCGCTGGTTACTCTTGAAAGAGTTTGGCCATCACTTGGCAAACACTCTTCCTAAGAGTAGGAGGATGGGGAAAAGATGGATGGATACTTGCATCATGGAGCAACATAGAGTATGGATGCATGGTGTTGATGTGTTACTCATATCATTCATTGTGTCTTCATCACATGAGTTGTTTGATGGAGGTATGGAGAGGCAACACAATGTCTTGTTGCTTGGGTTGTTCCTAGGAGAGCAAGGGCAGATTTGCTCTCACACTTTGTATGATGTTGCAGGAGAAGGAGATGGCACAATCTCCATGGTCTTTGATTGGGAAGCACTTCCACCTTGGGAGGTATTCCATATTTATTGCGGCATTATTAGAGGAGTCTTTGACAAGGAGCATGTCAAAGAACAGAGTCTTGTACTGACAGGAACTCAATTGCATGAGCTCACAGCGTTGTCACCTTGGAGCAGAACATTATGGAGGAAGTATGCGCAGCAGAGATATGGTGGATCCATAACCCATAGGTCCCAGGATCACTTCATATTTGTTGCACTTACAAGAAGTAATGATGATAGAGACATCTATGGCCTATTCTTCTTGACTTGGGTTTCCAAGCATAAGGAGGATTATCTTCTTGCACCACATGAGACCTTCGGCATTTCCTTCATTTTGCTGCTGATCATGTCTTCATTTGTTGATATATATCAGATTTGTATGGGAGGCTTGATTATGAGGGAGACACATGAGCTGGATGTATCCGTGAGTGGGAAAAATTCTCACAATTTCTGCACTACATGTTCTAATGGGAGCATGGGAGGAGGCATGGCCACCACTACTATGTATGCGTACTCTTTTGATGTGGGCCATGAGATTGATATTTACAGCCATGGGCAAGTGTTTGGACCTATGTTGTTGTCATATTCAGCCATTTGCTATCCATTAGTAGATATGTTGGATCTTGTACATTGCTTGCCATGTGATTTTCTGAGGTTGCAGTGGATGAGACTGCACTATGGTTTGTTTTGGGCCAGCTTGTTCTTCATCGATGGAGGAACCTTCTATGGTGGATTGTTTTTCACTTTGCCATTGGAGGGCAATGATTTTGCTGCCCAGGATCAGCATAGACTCTACACTTGTCATGAGTGGAGAGAAGGACAGCATGAGGTAAGCTATGATGCTTGCCAAGTTCATATTTTCAGCCCACCTTCATTACCCGAGCTTGAGGTGGAAGGAGATTTTTGGGAGTTGCCTTGTTGGGAGGTGGCTCATTTGGTCTGGATGATTGCTTGGAGATGGAGGATCCACAGGAGGGAGGTATTCCTCATTATATTTTCGACTCCATGCCTTGATGGGAGAGAGATGATGAGCTGGTGCACAGTCGATGGGACAACTTACATAGCCATAGATGCAGAGCAGCAGCGGTCATGGTCTTCAGTCATAGCTAGAGGCAGTGAGCAGTCCGAGCCATGGGGCTTGTACGATTATTGGCCACAGTGGCGATGGGATCCGGGAGGACTATTGATTGGCTGGTACCATGAGAGGCCCGTTTGGGATCCTGGCATTGAGATATCCCTTCATGTCAGGGTGATGCAGGAGACAGAGAGGTTTCAGTGGGACCCAGGCACATTTTGCAGTATCGGCAGGGAGCATCAGCTAGAAAGTAGGCTTGTTCAAGCATTGCTTGAGAACAAGCAATTTTTGCCGGATGAGGATGCCACTTGGGAGAGCGAGCAGACTTTACAGCATCCATCACTTCAGTTGCTTGAGGACAAGCAACGTTTTGTCGGGGGAGACTGTAATATTCCCAATTAGCCTTGCTAATTGGAATATTTCATTTTTGCTTTATTTTGCCGCTTTAGCTAGACATAATAAATAAAGTGAGAAATAAGAGGGGTCACCTCACTTTAGTCATCTCACTTTATAAATAAAGTGTTCTTTTCCTAGTAGATAAACGTTGTAACTTAAAGAGGGGGCCTTGGGGGTCCACGTGATTATGATGGGGGGAGGCATCAGGCTGACCCAAGGTAAACTGCGCAGGTCAGAGAAGAGTAAGGGAGCAGCTAAATTTTGGAGGGAATTTGGCATTATAAAAGGAGAGGTTCTCACCTCATTTTGATCTGATATTCTTATTGATAGCCAGACTTGTCTGCTTCAGCACGCCGGTTGTTTAGTCGGTCTGCAGCACTGTTTAGTGCACGAGTGTCTCCGGTCGGAGATCTCACCCTTAGCCTCGGGGGACTTCGAGTGCCTGCCCTGGTAAGGTTTTTCTGGTTCTACCCTCAGCTTCGGGGGACTTCGAGTGCCCACCCTAGTGAGGTTGTTCTGAGTACATTTTTCAGTAGAGCAGCAGCAATTTCTGAAGATTATCTGAGGAGGAGAAAGCCCTCTTGTGGCTGCGCAGAGCAAGAGGAGGAAGGACGCTGAATCTGGAAGGAGAAGGACGTTGTCTCATCTGGAGAGAGGACGCTGTGCCTTTCAGGAAGGGAGGACGCTGGCCAAGAAGGACGCAGTCCAGTCTAGCAGGAGAAAACGCTGTTCTGAGGGGCAGAAGGACGCTGTGAAGCCCTAAAGTGAGGACGCTGTCCATTTCTGAAGGTAAGAGTTGCAGATCTGAAGGTTTATTGCTAGATCCAGTTGTGGAAAGGGTAGATCTTGCAGATCTAGTCTTGTATGTGGCAGATCTAGTCTTGTATATTGCAGATCTGAAGGTTTGGCACCCGATCCAGCTGAAGGAGTGACAGATCTGAGGAGATATTGATAGATCTAGTCCAGATCTGAAAGGGTAACACCAGATCTAGCCCTAGGGGCTGTAGATCTGAAGAGATAGTTCCAGATCTAGTATAGATCTGAGGGTTTGATATCAGATCTGATATTGGAGGACGCAGTTCAGAGAGGGAAGGACGCAGATCTGATTGGAGGTTTCAGATCCATCAGGTGGGACGCAGATCTGAGGAGCAGGCTAGTGTGAGAAGGGCTCATCAGCGTTTTCCAGCATCCGGTAGCAGATCCATTTGCCTGGAGGATTGAGGGCTTGTGCTGCACCTGCTTCTGCGCTGTCACTAGCAGGGATAGCGTTTTCCAGCAGAGGGGGAGCCATCTTGGGATCGCCCGCCGCGCATCATCACCAAGCCTGTGGCGCCTTGAACGCCGGCCATTATTTACAAAATTGTATTTCTTGTATGGGAGGGTCATCACTTGCCTAGGGCAAGACAGTAATCGATTCTCGATTTCTTGTATTACTCTCCATGTACTTTCGATTAATAAAATGGCTCAGGTTCTGGTATTACATGTGTCTTGATTCAGTGATCTGGTTCAGTGTTGTTTCCTTTCATATCTGTCTGGCATAGTTCTGTTTATTACTGCTTATTCCCCTTTGGGGATATTACAATATAATATAATTTTTTTTTTAATAAAATTATTCATTTTTTATTGGGTTGAGAGGTGCTATCTAGCCTAGTATGCTAGATATGTGTAACTTAACTTAATGTAAGCATTTTGAGTCAATTAAATTAAAATTAAAATATGGTAGATATGTGTAAATTAATGTAATCTAATGTAATGTAAACATTTTAACTTAGTGAAAATGAAATAAAAATAACAAAATAACAATTTTAAAATAACCCCATGAAAGTTAAATAATAAAAAAATAAAAATGACACATGGTATTGACCTATGATATTAAGAACCCATGGTATTGACCCATGTTATTCATGTGAAGTATAACCTATTTTAGGGGAAATTAAACTAGCTTGGATCTATCGTAGCTTAATTTTATATTTAGATACATAATTAGCTGTATAAAATGGAGTTGAATCCATGTAACTTGTAAGGTAGAATGTTTTAGCCATGGGCATTTGTATGGATATGTTCGGTGCCCTTATGTCTTTTTGTATGTTTTGTTTCTATCGTTGAATGGATGAATACATAATGTGTATATATGCTTAGAAGCTTCTTCATTCTATGGCTTCTTTGACAATCACTTTAATATAATATCTTTGACATATTGTCTTAGTTTATGTGTAATAATGTGCTATAGAAATAAAGCTCTGATGGATCTAGGATGGTAAGTTTAGAAATGAATATGCTTAACTATAAAAGTGAGCTGGGGTGAGGGGAGGAGGTGGGGGAAATATTAGGTAAAATGTAATTATTACATTTTATCTAATATTTCTGCCTATCTTCATCCACTTTTTACTAGGTTGGGAGAAATATTGGGTAAAATTTAATACTATAATATTACATTTTACCCAATATTTCCCTCAACTCCACATTTTATTGTAATTTTTCTTTATATTTCAAGTTTAAAAGTAAATATTACGTAAAATGTAATAATATTACATTTTAATTAGTAATTCCCCCCACCACAGGCCACTTTTTACTGAGTGGGAGTGGTAATAAATATTGGGTAAAATATGATACTTTAATATATTTTATCCAAGATTTCCTCTGAACTGTCCACATTTTATTAAAAATTTTCTTTGTATTTGAGGTTCATAAGTAAACTTACTCCTATGTAAACATTTGATCCCATTATGGTAGAGATGTTGTAATGTTTTAACATTTTGACTCGATCAAAATGAATATATATATATATATATATATATATATATATATATATATATAATATTTAAATCGGCCTAGATCCATCTTAAGTCCTGATCTACCAAGCGTCGAGAGGGATCAAATTTCTTGAGATGCATACCTCTTTTAAAGTGAAAAGAGATTTGATCCCTCTTAGTGCTTGGTAGATCCAGAGTCAAGATGGATCTAGGTTGGTTTAGCAATTGGAATTTGAAAGACTACTTCAATCTTGAATATTATATTGTAGATATACTTGCACAACCTGTCAAGTTTACATAGGAAATGTCTCATCAAGTTCATGTGATTTTTTATCATTTATTAGTTCTGGTTTTCAAGCTTCCGTGGTTATCAATTGATGAAGAATCCAGATTTTCCACAGTGTCAGAGAATATTTGTCGACGTTTTGAATCTCCATGGAGATCCATCTTCATTCATTTGTCCTGAAGATGGATCTCCATGGAGATTCGAAATGTCGACAAATATTCTCTGACACTGTGGAAAATCCATATTCTTCTTCATCATTTATTAGTTATGAAGTCTTCAGAAATTTATTTTTATAAAATGGAGAAAGAAATTTCCTTGAAATAGTTCCCTTCTCATCATATTTGGATTAAGAGGAACAAAAAGGCATAAATGATGGCAAAAAGGGCTTTTGATTTATCGCTGCAGATAACTGAAATACCTTCATTAATAATTATTGCTTAAGCAAGGCTTGTGTCATCAATATGAAATTAATAAATGGGTGGAGATAACAATAGTTGAGGGAAGAATTTTGATAGAACTTGTGTTGTTTGGGACATAAAGAATTTAAAAGGTGATTAATACATTGATTGGTTGAATGGGGCTTGTTATTGCCTAAACTGATAGTCTGTTAACCCAAATAACACTTGCTACTAAAGGGTTAAGGTCTATTGACACTTAGTCACACTGGTCTATTTCTAGAGGCTTCATGGCATAACCATCAATCAAAGGACCTTTTATATTCAATTTTGTTAGATTTTGGGAAGTTTTGCCTTTTTGATATTTGGACCATAAAGGGCTTGCACATCAGATTTGAATACTTCTTGATCTTGGTAAAAGCGAGTCCAATGGGATTGTTTTCACTCAGATCTAAAACACACTCTTTCCTATGCTTTTGTGATTTTTGTAATTATGGTCCAATATGTCATTTGGCCAAAATTATACTTTCGTGCTTTTTGGCTTTTTTAGGAAGACCAACTTTTTAGCAGTGTTCCACGGGGACGCATCCCCCAGGGTGGGGGATGGGTTTCCCTGCTCCCCTATGCTCCTGAGATGGGGAAACTCCTGGGGAAACTTTCCCCACGTCCCCTTTTTTGGAAAACTTGGGGAAACTTTAATGGGGCGTTTTTTTGGTGATGAAATGCTTCTCTCTTGTGCGGGGGACGAGGAGATGCAAGGGGGATGCAAGAGGGACGCGTCCCCCAAATTTTTTCACTAATAACAATTAAAAAAAAAACAATTTTTGTATTTCACTGCTTTCTATGTTTATTTTTAGATCAGTTTTCTATGGATGTTTTAGACTTCAAATGTCATTGTCATCTGATGAATTTAATTTTTGATGTGCGTTGCGTAGTTTCAATTGTCAAATGATGAATTTAATTTAAATGTACCTTGCATAATATTAATGGCAATTGCCAAATGATGAATTTAGATGGAACATTGCATAATGTCAAATGATAGATTCAATTTAGTAATTTATTTCTAGATTTACATTGATGATTGCAGAAATGTCAACTTTACTTCACAATAGTCTAATACGAAATGATGATCATATTTAGATGTGCATTTCATAATTAATAAGATTTACTATCTACTAATTTAGTTATTAACATATTGTTGGGATTTTACTTTATTTTTTATTTTTATATATTAAATTTATAATAATTTTATAATTTTTATGGCTACGATGTCCCCTCGTTTCCCCGAAATTTCCCTAAATTTTGGGGTTGCTTATATACGTCTCCCTTGTGTGTATCCCCGCTCTCGCGTTTCCTCGTCCCAGAAACTCGGTGGAACATTACTTTTTAGGCATGTATATAATTAGTAAGTTCATATATTTGGCAGTTACAAGTGTTGGTCATGGTTCCTCACCAACAATCGAGGGGTGGTCTGAGCTTCCTTTGCATGGAGAAGTGAGGAGTTGAGTAGCATCTTTGTCATTGGCTTCTGTCTTAAGTTGACACTTTGCGTGGATCTGAATCATATCTCCAGGTGAATTTTCAAGGATTGTGCCTTAAAAGTCATAAGTTGTAAAATGGTTAAATTTTCATTTAATTATTTAATCAATGGAAAAGGGGGTCAAATTGTTTGAATGAGAGAGTGGGAGCTTTTACTAAATGTCTTCATGAGTAAAGCTAGAGAAAAAAGAGATTTTTCCATTTGATGGAGGAGATAGGAAAAGTGGATTTTTTTGATTTTCTCATTCAATAAGTGAAGCAAAGAAAGTAGATTTTGTGTTTTAGCAAAAATGGTTAACCAAAGAGGCCCATTCGACTTCATTCATTGAGTGTTTTATTATTCATATGTCAAATGAATTTGTGGGAGTCAATGGAGGAGAGAAATGTACAACTAAGGAAAAACATACACGATTTTCAAGCCATGTAAAGGCTATGAAAGTAAAGTTGTAGGTATAACACGTGATTTTAATCAGGATTGTCCACAAAAATCAGCACTAGAATGCAAACATATGTGAATTCACAGGGTGAGAAACTCTATTATTGAGACACCTGTCCAATCTCTCAACAATTATAGGCTAATTTCATCGATTAAGAAGAGACAACTTTTTTCTCCTCTTTATTTGTTAGTGATATCATATCATCCAAGTTGGTGACTTGACTTCATGTTCAAGACAACGTCATGGAGAATTTTAAAATCAAATTGCTAGAAATAATACAGGACCTTGGATGCCTGAAAACATCCTCAAATCGCTAAACAGGTTAAGTTGAATGTAGCTATAGAAATCAACATGTTATGCTGTAGGAACAACACCATAATGTTGGGTTGAGATCACCATCTTGGGAATTTGATCATCGAGATTTGATTATCTTCTTAGGCCATTGTTATGAACCTTGTGTTGATTTTTGTAGCATCAGAAAGTGATCTAAGTCTCAAAATTGGGGAGGAGGCTTAGACACCAGTATTCCAAAGAACCCAGAAACCGTTTGTGGAAATTCCACTCGGTTCATGTTTTATTAAAATAATTAATTATTTTAATGGAGACCCTAAGTCTAAACTTAGGGAAATTAAATAGTTAATGGGTATTAATAAGACAAAGTGTGAATCTTCTAGAGAACGAAGATCAAGTCAAGTTTTAATCTTAGCCATTGATTAGACTTCTAATCTAGGCCATTGATTCATCAATGAGAAGATTATAAAAGAAGGCTTGAGGGTCATTTGGAAAGTAAGCCGCTCAAACACTTAGTAGCCCGAAGGAAGTCGATTATGAAGGAATAGAATTTGATTTCAAAGGGAGAGTTGTAGGGCAGAGGAAGCAAAGGGAGTCAATAGTGACAGAGGTCGAGGAAAGAAGGATGTAGAGGGTCAGAGAAGGCAGCATAGAGAGCTCACGCAGAGTGACGCAGTCTCACACAGACACTGCACAGAGAGACACACAGAGGGATGCAGAGGGGAGTTGTGAGTCTCCCGGGTGTCATAAATTCTCTAAAAGGTTCGTGAGAATTTATCGAAGGTGTTTTCTAAAGGAGTCTTCCAGTCTTTTCCTTGTAAAGAATTTCATTGTTGAAGAATAATATATAAACCCTCATTTGTTGCACCGATTTTACCACATTGGGCTTTTCCGGGGACAATTGTCCAAAAATAATTGTGTCTGTGATTGATTCTTATGCTTGTAGTTTTTACAGTTCTATTCTCTGCATATACTTAAGTGAATGCTGCAGTAGTATTTATTTCGAAATTTATTGGAAGAATTCTGTAAATAACTTATTGGAAATAATAAGTAGGTGAAATAAATCTATCACCGCAGAAGTACTTTCAAGATTGAAACTTTCATACCTTGCGCCAAAAAAATGATAAGAAAACAATAATTATAGTCCTCTTCGAGGATGAAACCTCTTGTTGAATGAATACAATGTATAAAACAATATTTGATGATTCTATCGCTAGGTCTTCTTAGCATATATATAAAAGACAAAGGGTACAATTATAATAAAAGGGACTATGAGAGGTTCTATCTTAAATAACAATATAATAGTAGAAATGTAATCATTCAATACCTATGGCTTAAAAAGGGTAGCAGTGTTGTCCTCAATGTTATTTTTTGGGGTAGCAACAAACAAGTGTTCTAGTCTCTATGATGTCTAAGAGGCTCAGAAACACGATATCTCCAAAGCCCAGAAAAGGTTTCGTGAAATATTATTTAGAAATGCCTCTAAATTAATTAATTAGCCAATAAATTAATTAATTCCTAAGTCCAACTTAGGGAAGTTGGTTAATTAAAGTTAATTAATTAAGGTAATTTGATTTTGTTATGGAGACTTCTATTGATGGAGTCATTGCTCTAAGCCGTTGATCGAGATTAGACCTTAGCCATTGGTTTCCCAACATAAGATTATAAGAGCAAGTCAAGGGCTTGGAGTGTTGAAATATGTAACTAGGTCCGGTCTTCATAATCACATATGTAATCATGATTTTATATATTTAATGTAATAAGAAAAATAAATTTGTTATTGTTTTCCTGAGGCATGGGTTTCATGCTCAAGAGGAATTTACTTTTATAGGTCAAGCTCTCATTGCAAGCTTCTAGGGCTTATGAGTCATTGTCATGTATGAAAGACCCATGTGGGCATGTTACATATTATAAAAAGAAAAATTATTTGAGTCAAAATAGAGTCAAATGACCATCCAAGACCATCTCAAGATGCAAGCTTTAAGTCGGCTTTCAAAAGAGCTAGTCGGCCTACCTAAGAGGACATGTCGGCCTATTAAGGGACCCTAGGAGGCCTATAAAAAGGAGGACTCGGCCTCACTCAAATAGGCATTCATTCAAGCACAATAAAGTTCGATCTAAACAAGAAAATAAGCCTAATACCCAGAGAAGGAAGAAGAGAGAAGAACGAAACATTCTTGGTCTGTTTTGGGCTAAAATTCCTCCACACGTGCAAAGATTAGGGCATCATCCTTCAACAGAATAAACTGAAAATTGTAGTCACTCAAGGGAGCCGAAGTTTGGGTCAAAGAAGGCCTATCTAGCAAGTCGAATTGACAAGGAAAGGAAGTCAGGCCAAGCGATGTAAGGTGGAAAATTTGTCCATATTCAAGCCACACGTGTGACCTAGGGTTTCTGTAGAAGAAGTCAAAATTGCAGGTCTGCAACAACAAGCCGAAATTTTGAGCTAGGGGCCAAAATCTGAAGCAGTATAACAAGTTTGACCAACGTTGACTTGAAGGAAGAGAAGTTCATCAAGAAGGAGCTATGACTTGGTCTTGGAGGGGTTTTTGGTCAAAGTTCTAGGTCTTGGAATCCGTCAATTGAAGATTCTCTATGTTGCATGGGTTCTCGAACCCATTGGTGGGGTTCTCGAACCCAAGAACCAGATTCAGGTACAGGTTCTTTCGAAACGAACCCATAAGAACCGAGTTCTTCTACCAAGAACAAGGTTCTTCATTAAAAAATTTTGGGTGCTTTTGACGTTTAGGGTACTTGGAACCTCAATAATGGGTACTTGGAACCCCAAAATCAGGTTCTTTAGGGTTCTTTGTTGGACGATTTTTGAAGTAAAAATTTAAATATAAAAAATCGTGGAAATTCAAAAGGTGAAGACATAACTGGTAAAACCTAAAATCAGTTCACTCTTCGACAACGACATTTCGTTTGAGACAACATCCATTTAGCTTGACTATTGAGACGACGAGCATTCCCTAGTGTGTTTGGGGCATTTGCTGGTGCGTGTGCCGATGACTGAAGGCTCCCACAGAGATGCAATCTTTTCTTCAAGATTCACAGGTAGCTCTTGAAGATTCAACGTGGGGCACGAATTAATTCTAATTTTTGTGTGTTTAAACTTCATTGTTTTCATAACAAAATTAGTAAATTGAAATTTAATTCTAAATAGTAAATCGACCCATGATGTCAAAGATGGGAAAGCTTCCTTATGACAAGTGTTAAAATCTTGAAGCAACCACAATAAATAGTCTAATGCCATATATTGCGATTATAAACTCTTGTTTTTCTACTGTAATCTCCACATTCTCTTAAGGCCATCCGACGTCACTTGCTTTTCTAATGACTCTTTTACCTGTGTTTTTTTTTTACATTTTTTGCTAAGAATGTAACTTTTGGCCTTCTCTTTCCCTACCAGAGTTTTGGGTGAAATTGGATTGGGGCTAGATTTACAAGTATGTGTAAACGCCAGTTTTTACTTGATATCATACTAGAAATTTTGAAATTTCAATGTAAATGTTGAATGCTCAATGATGTGCATGTTTAAATCTTTAAAGTTTAAATCATAAATATTTTAGTTATACAAATTCACACACATATATATATATACCCCCGACGAACCCACGCACCCTGTTTCAAAAAATGACGCACCAGTCCTCATCCCCATGCCCATGTTTCCTGGCAACATAGATTAATAATAAACTAAAGAAGAAGAAGCTAATTAAGTGAAGTAAAAATACATCACAAACAACTATCAAGCAAGAGAAATCATCCTATGTTGCCGCCCCTAGATTTCTCAACATGGTATCAGAGCTAAGGTGGCAAGTCTGGGAAGGACAACTTAAAGGACACTGAAGCGCTGAAACACTAAAATATCATCAAGTGCATCAGTCATCAAGAAGGATCTCTCATCTCAAAGGCATCACAAGGACAAGGACTACATCATCATGTTGAAGGAGGAAATTTCTAAATAAGACCTCAAAAACCCTAGCTCGTTCAAAGAAGAACTACAAATTGGAGCATCTTGAAGCCTCTACATCAAAGAGAAACAAGGTAAAGACATTGTAATATTTCGATTAGAAATAAACAACAATATAAAGCAACATAAGCAAGAACCTACAACAAATAGAGAGACATCACATAAACAATGCAAAAGATGGAGAACGCTGAGCCATATTATTATATAATTGAAAGATACAATGAGTACAAAAGTGATCAGAATGATGGCACCTTGGCTTGCACAGGGCAAGTTGGAAATACTCTCAGAAATGCTCAAGGAATGGCTGCTTTGTCAGTGACTGCGTTATCTCCAAAATGATGCTGCTGCTGCTACTGGACTATTGCTATTGCTACTGCTGGAATAGGATGGCTCTTTGGGGTTGTTCCTCTGCTCAGAAAAATATGAAACTCTGGGAATGAGCTCTCCTCCAAATACCCATAAAAGCCCAGAAAGGAATTTCGGAATGGATGACCCTGGAATTTGACCCCCCTTGAGGAATAACGTTATCCCGGTGAAGTATGCTGGCCCTGAATGATCCTTTGCAAATAGTGGCCTCCTCCTGCACCAAAATGATGGAATAGTGAAGGGCTAATCCCTTCTCACTATCCCAGGTTGAATCCCCACTCTCGGAACTGCCTCCTCCAAGAACTGCATGATCTCTCCCTAAGACTGCGCTGCCCAAGCAAGTGCGTAATCCCTGGCTCAAGATGCTATGGCTCCCACCTGAAAATCAATAGATAGAACTCCTCACCCGAGCAGACACTTGAAGTCCCCCGAGGCTGAGGTTGAGATCTCCGCTCGGAGACACTCGGTGTGCTGAACAACACTTGTAGACTTTGATCAACAGCAAAAGCGTGCTCAATATCAAGAGACAAAAACACAGATGCATAATCAAATGAGGGAATGAGGAGCCTCTTCCCCTTTTTATGCTTTGACAGCCTTGCCCTCACCTAGGCCCCACCAAAACTACGCTGTCCCTCTTGGCCCACGCTGTCCCTCTCTCTCTGCGCTATCATGGGCCCATGCTGTCCACGTCGCCACTTCGTCCTCTTGGCCCCCAAGCTACCAAATAATTATATGCTCAAGTGACTTTAGGGAATGTTTATTTTCTAAGTGTAGGCTAAGTATTTCATCACCCACTTTATTAACTGATTTAACTTTATAAAAGTAAACTGACCAAAAATTAATATTACCAATTAGCTGCTGCTAATTGGGAATATTACAGTCCTCCCCACCAAAACGTTGCTTGTCCTCGAGCAATTTCAAAGATGGATGCTGCCAAATTTTCTCTCTCCCACGTGGCATCCTCATCTGGCAAGTTCCTCCACCTCACCAAGTACTCTCTGACTGTCCTGCTCTGTAGCTTCCTCTCCCTGGTGTCTATGATGGCTTCTGGCTGCAACACCAAATGCCCCTCATCATCTATTGGTGGAAGCTCCTATGATGCAGTCACCTGTTGCCCCAATGCCTTTTTCAGGCATGATACATGGAATATGTTACGGATCCTGCTACTTGTAAGCAACTCTAGCTCATATGCAACCTCCCCAATCCTGCGAAGCACCCTGTAAGGTCCATAGAAGCGGGGCTTGAGCTTCTCGGCCCCCTTCTGCTTCAATGTGGACTGTTGGTATGGTTGAAGTCGTAGGTAGACCAAGTCCCCTACCTCAAACTGCCTCTCAACCCGTCCTCTGTCAGCATACAACTTTTGCTAGTTTTGCGCTGTAGCTAAGTTATCCTTAAGAGCCCGGAGTATATCTTTGACTCTCTTGGATCCAGTCCTTGGCCCTGGGGTCCTTACTAGCACCAAACATTACATCAGCAAAAGACAACGCATGATATCCATACAAAGCATAGAATGGAGACATACCAATGGACATGTGAAAAGTGGTGTTGTAGCAGTACTCTCCCAGATGCAACCAATGTAACCATGCCTTCTGCTGCCCTGTGACATAGTTTCGCAAGTAGCCTTCTAGCCACTTGTTCACTATCTTTGTCTGCCCATTCGTCTGAGGGTGATAACTGGTACTCGGAGTCAACTCTGTACCCACCAAACGAAAGAGCAACTGCCGAAATATGCCCATGAAACGACTGTCCCGATCACTGACAATGGTCTTTGGAAGACCATACAACCTGAAAACATCCTTGAAAAACAACTCCTCTGCCTGTGATGCCGTGTACCGCGCTGATATAGCAAAGAAGTGTGCATACTTTTTCAGCCGATCAACGTCTACAAAGATGCAATCCTTGCCTTGCACTGTGGGCAACCCTGTGATGAAATCCATCGAAATGCTCTCCCATTTTCCCTTTGGAATGGGAAGTGGCTGAAGTAACCTTGCAGGATGGTTCATCTCGCCCTTGTTTCACAGGCACACCTCGCACTTTTTGACATGCTGGAGTACGTCCTCCTTGAGGCCCTTCCAAGAGAACCTCTACCTGATGGCCCTGTAGGTCTTAGTGAACCTTAGGTGACATGATAACGGTGAGTCATGTGAGGCACGCAGTACATTCTCCTTGAGCTGAGAGCTCCCAGTCAAGAAGATCTTGTCCCTGAAGTATATTACCTCATCTATCACTCTGTACTTGTTATCCGTGACCTGCCCATCCAGTATCTCGCAGGTAAAATGGTCCTTGGAGTACTCTACCAGTAACTGAGCCCTCCAGTCTGTGTCTAAGCTCATCAAGACAACGCTGCCAGTCTACGTGAAAGAGCATCAGCCACCATGTTGTTCTTTCCTTTCACATGCTCGATGTCAAAGTCATATGCCTGGATCTTGCTGACCCACTTCTGCCGCCTCTCTTGCAACTGTTTCTACTCTAGAAAGAACCAGAGGTTGTTGTGATCAGTCCTCACCCTAAACTTGTTCCCCACCAAGTACTGCCGAAACTTGGCCAATGCATGCATGATAGCCAACATTTCCTTGTCATATATGGGATACAACCTCTCATGCGACAATAGCTTCCTGCTCTTGAAAGCTATGGGGTGGCCTCCCTGCATCAAGATTGCACCTACCCCCTCTCCAGATGCATCACACTCCAGGACAAAAGGCTGCGTGAAATCCGGCAACACCAAAACTGGATAGCTGCTCATCATCTCCTTGAGCCTGTCAAAGGTCATCTGCGTTGTGTTCGTCCAACTGAATGCCCCCTTCTTGGTAACATCTGTGAGGGGTGCAGCAAGTTGGGAAAACCCCTTGACGAACTTCCGGTAGTAGGTGCAGATGCCTACAAACCCCCGAAGCTCAGTCACGTTCCTTAGTTTCGGCCAATCTCGGATGGCCTTGATCTTCTCCTCATGGACTCTCACCTCGTCCACACCAATGATATGCCCCAAATAGAGCATCTCTGTCAGTCCAAATTCGCATTTGGAGAGCTTAGCATAAAAATGCTGCTCCTCCAAAGTGTGCAATATAGCCTCAATGTGCTGTAGGTGCTCCTCCCATGTCCGACTGTATATCAAGATGTCATCGAAGAATACCGGCACAAACTTCCTCAGTTGACCACGAAAGATGTGGTTCATGCAGGACTGGAAGGTTAGTGCATTGGTTAGCCCAAAGGGCATCACCAGAAACTCGAAGTGGCCGTAGGGACATCTGAAAGCTGTCTTAGGGACATCCTGGTCCCTCACTCGGATCTGATGGTAACCCAACCTCAAATCAATCTTCAGGAACAACTTCGACCCCTGCAACTCATCCATCAGCTCATCAATCCGCGGGATGGGGTATCGGTTCTTCAAGGTCTTCTTATTGAGAGCTCGATAGTCGATGCACATCATCAGTGTGCCATCCTTCTTCTTCACCAGTACAACAGAAGAAGCGAACGGGCTAGCGCTGGGTCGGATGTGTCATAACGCTAAGAGCTCATGAATAACTCTCTTAATCTCATCCCTGTAGGCTTTGGGATGCCTATAGGGTGTAGTAATCATGGCCTGAATGCCTTGCTCCAGCTCAATGGTGTGCTCAAACCTCCGATTCGGTGGCTGCCCTGGTGGTATATTTCCAAAAACTGTAGCATATCTGCCCAAAATCGACTTCACATCTGGGTGTACGACCTGTCCTGTAGACCCTGCCTTGGAAACACGCAGCTCCACTGCCCACTCTATGTCTCCCTTTCGGAAATCTGCCTCCATCCGATGTGCTGAAACTGTCTGTGGAGGATAAATGTGCATGCCCCGAATCATCTCATGCTTACCGGTCTTCTTGTCTATCCACTCCATCTCCAAGGTCTCCCAGTCCGTATTGACCTTCCCCATCGTGATCAACCATTGCATTCCCAGTATCACGTTGGTGTCCGGGATGTCCACCACAAAGAAATGTTCTGTTAGGGTGTAAGTCCCCATGGTCATTGCCAAAGCCGGCACATATCTAGCGCACTACATAGTTCTGGCACTCGGTACCAGTACTGAAAATCCCTCAAGGCTCTCTGTTGGTGTGCTCCTTTGCTCTACCAACTGTGCATCAATTAAATTGTGGGTAGCCCCACTGTCCACTAGTACTGAAACATGTTGTCCCTGCACAACAGCCTGGACACGTAGTGTCAAATATTTGGGAACCCCTCGCAAAGAAGCAAGGACTCCCCTAGTAGGTGCAAACGTTGCCCTTCCTGCTCCTGGTGGTGGAGGTGTTGGATGATCCCCTCTCTGTACTACAGCGTTGCCTCTTGCCTCCATCTCCTCATATGCATCCTCTTCCCCGTCACTATCGGAGAATACCTCTATGTAGTGTGCCTTTCCAGGGGCACATCAATGTCTCGATGCCCACAGCTCCTGGCATGTGAAGCATAGCTTCTTCTGTCTCAGGTCTCTCCGGGTCTCATCGTCCAAAGGCCCCCGCCCTTGGTTCCCCTTCAGAGGTGGAACCCTCGTGTCCTTCCCCTTCGGTTGGAATGCCGATTTCTGGGGGAAAGGAGCTCTGGTCTTGGGTAGAGCATCCTGCAAATCCCTGGTCCTCCCAACTGCATCATGAAGTGTAGTAGGCCTCGTGGATCTGACTAACCCACGCAAAGATTTTGCCAACCCATCAATAAACATGTATATCATCCTGGATGAGGACAAGTTAGGTGCCATCACGGAAGGCCTCGAGAACTTAGAAATGTAGGTGTTCGGGTTCCCGGTCTTTTTGAGCTTGGTCAGTGCAACAAAGTGCTCTTCCGGTTCCCTCCGATCAAACCGCTCTACCAGTCTCCATGTAAACTCTGCATACACTGTTACAGCCGAGTGACCTAGCGTGGCCATCTCGTGGAACCACCAATCATGGGCCTCTCCCTTTAGGTGCAGTGCTGCCACCTTGATGGCCTCTCCCTCTGCCATCTGATTGCACTGGAAATAGATATCCAACTTCTCCACCCAAGCCTTTGCCGAACATTTTGAGGACCCATCAAATGTTGGCAAGAAAAACCTGTCCACTGTACGTTGCATGCCCCCATCTTGTGTGTATCTATCCCCTTTGTTCTGGTTTCGGGGTCGGCTGTCCTTCTTGAGTTGAACAAAATCATGGAAAGTGAGAGCTTCGCCAAACTCTCGCCCATATGACTGATACTCAGCAAAATAATCCCCCATATGAACCAGTTCTGGTTCCTGAGGTGCTCCCGTTCCGGTGCCTGCAGTTAGAAATGTGGGCATCATGGAACGTGGGGGAGTAAGTGACACAACCTGCTGCGCTGTGAGCAACTCTTGCAAATGGTGGGAAGTGCCAGACCCTTCTTCGATGTGAAAACCCCTTGAGGTTTTACACTGTCTCTGGTCTGTGGTAAACTTCTGCCCCATCTCTTCGATCCTCCTTGGTAGCCCCTGCACAGACTTTAAGAGGAGTTCCTCAAACTCCTTTCCTTCATATTTCTCACCCGCCATCAGTTCTTCCTCCTCTACGTCCACTACTGGAATGCAGTCTCCCTCTCCAAAAATGGCCTCAAGCCTCCGCTCTTGGTCCTTGTACTTCCTTCCCCAGTAAGTGATATATGGTTTTCCTGCTGGTGTCATAGACAATCTGCTCCATAGGGTGAGCCAAGTCTATGAGCTCTAATACCACTGTAATATTCCGAATAGAAATAAACAACAATATAAAGCAACATAAACAAGAGTCTACAACAAATAGAGAGACATCACATAAACAATGCAAAATATGGAGAACGCTGAGCCATTTTATTATATAACTGAAAGATAAAATGAGTACAAAGGTGATCAGAATGATGGCACCTTGGCTTGCACAAGGCAAGCTAGAAATACTCTCAGAAATGCCCAAGGAATGGTTGCTCTGTTAGTGACTGCATTATCTCCTAAATGTTGTTGCTGCCGCTACCAGACTACTGCTACTGCTGAAATAGGATGGCTCTTTGGGGTTGTTCCCCTGCTCAGAAAAATATGAAACTCTAGGAATGAGCTCTCCTCCAAATACCCAGAAAAGCCCAGAAAGGAATTTCGGAATGGATGACCCCGGAATTTGACCCCCCTTGAGGAATAACACTATCCCAGTGAAATACGCTGGCCCTGAATGATCCTCCTCCTGCACCAAAATGATGGAATAGTGAAGGGTTGATCCCTACCCATTATCTCGGGCCAAATCCCCTGATGAATCCCCACTCCCGAAACTGCCTCCTCCAAGAACTGCGTGATCTCTCCCTGAGATTGCGCTGCTCAAGCAAGTGCGTAATCCCTGACTGAAGATGCTATTGCTCCCACCTAAAAATCAATAGATAGAACTCCTCACCCGAGCAGGCACTCGAAGTCCCCCGGGGCTGAGGTTCGGATCTCCGCTCGGAAACACTCGGTGTGCTGAACAACACTTGCAGACTTCGCTTAACAGCAAAAGCGTGCTCAATGTCAAGAGACAAAAACATAGATGCGTAATCGAATGAGAGAATGAGGAGCCTCTTCCCCTTTTTATGCTTTGAGAGCCTTGCCCTCACCTAGGCCCCACCAAAACTGTGCTGTCCCTCTCTCTTTGTGTTGTCATGGGCCCACACTGCCCACGCTGCCACTTTGTCCTCCTTGGGCCCACGCTGCAGAATAATTATATGCTCAAGTGACTTTAGGGAATGTTTATTTCCAAGTGTAGGGTAAGTATTTCATCACCTACTTTATTAACTGATTTAACTTTTTAAAAGTAAACTGACCAAAAATTAATATTACCAATTAGCTGCTGCTAATTGGGAATATTACAGGCATTGTCATCATTATCAAGGATTCAAGGTGTTCTCCCTCTCCTTGAGTCAAGGATCACTTTTTGAAGGAAATCTTCATCAAAAAGTCATCTTCGATTATCAATATCATCATCAAATTCAAGAAGGAAATAGGTTGAAGATACTGTCATCAAGGAGTATCTTTACAAGTAAGTAACTTTCTGTCCACATCTGAATCTATCAAAATGTATTTTTTCAAGGAAAGCAACAAGTTGGTTGGGTCATAAAAAATTCTTGCATGGAAGAAGAGGACAAACTTGATCCTCATAGAAAATGAGGTTGTGGAACATGTTAAGGGATTAATCACTAAGCCTCCAAAGGAAGAAGCTCAAGCTCTTGCAAAGTTCATGAAAGGGGAAGTAAGGGCTCAAAGGATTCTCATAGAATCCATTAAAGATCCCCTCATACCCTATGTATCAAATTTGGAGACATCAAAAGAAATATACGACAAACTTGTAGAATTGTTCTCCATAGGTACTGCAGGAGAAGTAATCTCATTAAGACAAGAACTCTACAACGTGAAGATATCAAAAGAAGAAGAAATAGCCTCATACTTTATGAGGGTGTCAGAAATTAGAGACCAACTACAAGAGTTGGGAGAAATAATGTTTGATAAGGAAATGACCAACATAGCGCTTAATGCACTTCCAGAGGAATGGGGTAACTTTACATCAAACATCTATGGAAAGAAGGAAGCTACACCATTCAATGAACTTTCATCAGTGTGTGAAATTGAGAAAACCAGGCTAAAGGAAAAAAGTGATGTAGGATCAAACGAGCAAGCACAAGCATTTGCTGCCATGGCTAAGAAGAAAGGGAAATTTGGAAGGTTTGGTCCTCAGAAAAAGAACAAGAAGAATATGTCGAAGATCCAATGCTATGGCTGTCATGAATATGGGCAGTACAAGAGAGATTGTCCAGAGCTCAAGAAGGACAACTACACAAGAGGAAGGGAAGAAGCCCATATCATTGAAGAAGTGGAAGAAGTTGAAAAGAAGAAATCAAAGGAGGAAGTGAAAGATCTCTACTATGATTGAGATAATTTTCTTCACCAAGTTCTTTTCAGTTTTTGTAAAAGTATAGCTATCATGATTGGAAACTCTAGAAGTATGGTAGGATGCATCATTTTAAGAGATGGAATTATAAGTGTATATGATTGAAGCAAGAGTGCATGACATCATCATAAGAAGCTTGAAAGATAGCTGAAGTAGAAGTCTATGACAATCATCATTAGAAGAAAGTAGCTCTTGGTAACCTCATTAGAAGCATGAGTAGTACTTGTGGGTAGAAGAAAGTCATCTAGTATAGAGCTCATCATACATCATTAGGAAGGAGCATTTGCAGGATGAGGATAATCAAGATCCTCTGTTGGAATCATCACTAGAAGGCTCATCTCTTAGAAGAAGCAAGTGTCTCGCTGAGAATTCACCCTTGGATGGGATTCATTGTTTGATTGATGGTATAATGAAGGAATGTAGTAGGTCAAGGTGATTGAAGTACTCCCAATCATGGAAAATGAAGCTGCTGAAGGAAGTCTAGATGACCAAAAGAAGAAAAGGGGCATGTATGCCATATGTTTGACGAAGTCATGTCATCATGTAGTTGCAGATAATATGTGTGAATACTCTACCTCATGAGTTTGATTAAAGGAAAAGGATTTATTTCAAGATGCATGAAGGGATGGTTCACATATTGACTAGATGAAATTAACATAATATGTCCTCATATGGAATATGAGGTGGTTGACAAAGATGGAGGAAATATGATGAAAGTTCCTGGGAAGCAATATGTGAAGAAAAAAATAAGGAATCATGAAAGATGCAACTATGATCACGTAGAAAAGGGAATAAACATCCGATGACTAGAAGAATTGACCATGACATCTCCAGGAAAAGGTATGAAGACTCTTATGAAATCTGGAAAGGAAGGAGGCCCTTGACATTGAATATGTTGGAGATATGTCAATATGTGTGCAGGATGTCGATGTTGCAACAAGCATATGTCATGAAGGGCCATCACAAAAGGTAATTTTGATTTGATGTTCATTTTTTATTTTTCAACAACATCTGGATGGGTTGATATAGGGCTACTGGAAGAGAAATATAGATGTTATCCACAAATAGCACTCGTGATTGGATGGAAGATCCTGAGGGAAACATGACGTGGAAGAGGTAGCTGTATGAAGGAAATCCAAATGTGGACTAGAAGATGATTTTCAAACAAAAGGAGGGATGACATGACTGACTTGAGGAAAGTGATGGATGGCCAATGCCCTACAAGATGAAGGCTCTATAAAGATGAAAATAAAATTCATGACATCGAATGGAGGAAGTAGCGAAAGTTCACATGATCTCTACCAAAGAAAAGATAGCGGCTGCTGGAAACATGTCCCTAGGTAAGAGGGAGCCAGGAAGCAAGTTTTTGGTTAAGAAGGAATATGGAAGCAAGTCCCTAGCTAAGAGGGAGCTTGGACAAGTCCCTAGTTGAGAGGGAGTTTGGACAAGTCCCTAGTTGAGAGGGAGTTTGGGTACATTCCTTTTATGGGAATGGGTACATTGCTTCATGGGAATGGGTATATCCTCCCTAGTTGAGAGGGAGAGATAGGCACATCATTCTTGTCTTCACTTGGGATGAAAGAAATGAGGATTGGGTAAGCATTTGGAATTAGATAGTCTTTGAGGATGTGGTAGGGCATCAAAGATAAGAGTAGTCATAGAGGACCAATATTCTTGGAGGTATGGGAATCCAAGATATGAGTAGTCCTAGAAGGACATACTCTATGAACACTCGGGTGTAGTATGTTCCTTGAGAGACAATGATGTTGGTGTTTATAAATCATTGGTCTCGCTAGCATTGTGCTCTGATTTAGTGGAGAGATAGAGCTGTTAGTCAAGGTCTTGCTATGTGACAATGCTGGATGATACGATGCTATACAGATGGGTTACTAATCCAACTCTTCTTATGAGAATTCTTTAGATAGAGAATGTCCAAGTACTTTGTATGGATTAGAATACCTCCCTAGTTAAGACAGAGTGTTGAAATATGTAACTAGGTTCGATCTTCATAATGACATATGTAATCATGATTTTATGTATTTAATGTAGTAAGATAAATAAATTTGTTATTGATTTGGATAATGTCTTTTGGATTAATCACATCATAAGGTTTTTGTTTTCTTGAGGCATGGGTTTCATGCTCAAGAGGAATTTACTTTTATAGGTCAAACTCCCATTGAGAGCTTCTAGGGCTTATGAGTCATTGTCATGTATGAAAGACCCATGTGGGCATTGTTACCACTCAAACCAGCAGGGGAACTAAGAGGGGTTTCTATGAGGGCAACTGCTAGGTCAATCACAACGATGGAGATTTAGCCCACTGTCACCACAGCTAAGACTCCCTGATCTTTAGGGACTTTCACTGATGGGAGGAGACTTGGTAGTTTAGGAAGTCACTTGTAAAGTATAGATCAATGAATAGGTGTGAAGTGATCCTAGAAACCCTTTCCCTAGGAATGAAGAATGGGACTTGCCTTTTAAGCAAGGGACTTAATCTTCTAGGGAGAGGGGGTGAGCACTGGAGTGTTGAGGCAAAAGAATGGGAGCTACAAAGGGGATTCTCAATCCCTAGAATCCTTTGGGAACTTGGATTCCCGAGTAGTCCTTGCTAAATCAAATTTGATGAAGAATGGGACCACACGAGGCCAAGTGGACCCAACCCAGGTTATGGGATGGTTTTTGGCACCCAATGATGTTCTTACCTGGTCAAGGTGAGAGGAAAGAATGAAACAATAATTTTCTTCCAACAATGCCAAATTGATCCTCCTAGGTTCTAGCCTTGGGAACACCTAAGAAAAACTTGATCTTAGAGCTAGGGCTTGAGGTATTCGAAGGTTCCACTGTCGGAATTTGCCCAATTTTGGAGGAGAGTGAGGAGACCCACCAACGCAATTGCCTCTTAGGAGATCGAAGTTTTCCTGTGGTTAGATTCCCGGGAAATTGATGCCCTAGGTGACCTAATAGTGCTAGGCCTGGGGAAAAAGGGAAAAATGTGAAAAAGAGGGGAAAATGATCACTCTTTTGTGAGGGACCAATGCCTGATTCACTTGGGGATATGGAGCCAAAGATAATAATGAAGAGTTAGGTTTCTTATTCAAGGAGGCCTAGAAAGTCAACTTCGTCCAATGTTAGAGGAAAGATAAGAAAAGTGACTTTCAAGCATTTATACTTCATACAAATGGTGCAAGCTTATTGAGATAAAATGATCTCTAGGGCATTTCATTCATCTAACAATGGCCCATACATAGAATAAGCTAGATAGACACATAATTCCACATTTTTATCATGCAACAATTAGCCCTAATTATAGCGAAATTCAATAGTATGCAACAACAAGAAAATAACATCAAATTTACACTTACAATGTTAGAGAGTATATCCAACCAACATCACATTTGCACATAAGAAGATCCAAGATAGAAATAGCCCAAATCCATACATCAAAAATCATCCATCATCCAAAAAATCTCCACGAAGGGAAAAATGCGAAATTCTCTTAAGAGAGAGAGAGATCCCAATCTTAGTGATGATACAAATGAATCCAACTAACTCTTATTTATACACAAATTAGGAGTTCGATTTAGCTAATGAGCCTACATTAGCCTCTAAACATAAAATAATGTGAAAATAACCTAACTTTTGGTGACAAGCCCACCAAACTAGCTCATTAATGAAATATCAAGCCTCTCAGGAGGTCAAATAATAATATGTCATGTTGTGGGGCCCTCCAAAAGGCTTGATAATATCTAGAAATGCCATAATGATGAATAAACTCCTCAAAATGTGATGGACAAGGGGGTGGTTCTTTGTTCTCCAAGTAGTAGACCTGTGGTGCTCCCAATGGGTGTGGGGGAAAACCAATGACCCCATGGGTTTCGATTGTTAAGCAAGGTTGTCATTGATGGAAATAGGATGCTAGAAGATGATGAATGACCATGCTTAAGATGATCATTTGGACAATGGAGGACCATTTGATGACATAGACAATGTTTACATGACATGACTTGGATGCTACACACTATGATGAAGAACTTGGAGTCGTAATAATGAAGGAGCCCTAATGAACTTGCTGTCCTAATCACCCTTTGCACAAAAATTCAGGAACAGTCACAAAGAAAAAATATTTTGGATACCTTGGAGGAATCTTTACATAATAAGTTGTATACCATCTTAAAGAGGATTTTTTCCTCTTTCTAATGAGCCCTTAAAAGTCCTGAAACTCCCAGTGGTTGATGAGATAATGAATTTTTAAAGTACAGAAAAATATATTTTTTTATCTAGCCGACCTAAGTCAACATACATATGTCCGCTCTCATCTCCAACAATCACGTCCTCTCTTTAAAGGCCGAGATCACTATAAATATAAGTCGAAACCTTCATTTTTTCACCACAAATTCGGTGAAGATCATCACACAGAAATACAACAGTTCACAACTCGTGAATTGAGGACATCGAGAAAGGTTTTTGAAGATTTAACTGTTGGGGTATATCTGTCCTAGGGTTCAGAACTTTGTAAAGAAAAGCATACTTATTGTGCCTCGGCCTTTTATTGGCTAATTATTCTTCGGAGTGCAGGACAAAACCTCAGACCAATGAGATAGGGTGGCTCAGATCATTTGCTAAAGGGACAGAGGCTTAAAACAGTTCGGACATGTTTCTGTGGTGGTATATCTGTGACATAACACCTTTGGAGCTCGGATATATGTGACAGACCTTTCACCTGTGTTAATTCAAAGCTCGGTGTTTGGACAATGATAAAACTCGGACTAGTGACTTGTGTTATACCTCACCACAGAATTTCAGAATAGTCACCTGAAGTGTCACCTATAGTAAAGCTCGGATTGCAGAATTAGAAGATTTCAGATCTGTGATAGGAGGCTTGTTCTGAGGCTTGAAATAGAGGTATTGACCTTGGATTACAACAGACCTGTGGAATAGTTATAACACAGTTTGTAGGAATTTACAGGGTAAGTTCCGTAGATCAAGAACCAAAGGTCATCGCTCACAAATAGATCACAAATCAGTACACCAGTATAATCACGTGGTTAAAACCCTCAAAGAGGGAGACAATCCACGCCCTGAGCCAAGGTGGCCACTTTAAGGAATTTATTAATATAAAAGAAAAGTTACATATATTTCTCTCATAAACTGTTATCGGATAAATGACCCTCCATGCTCTTTAACTAGAGATCATGGACCAATCGGGTGTTAAGCCACGGATCAAGTGCCGTTAATAGCAAGGTGAGAGATAACCGTTGGATCACAACAAATCGTGACCGTCAAATTATAAGTTACAAATGTACATGGTAAAGAAACACACTTTACCTAACTCTACACTAGACTAAGTTATTCTTAACTATTTCCTATGTGTCGGAATATCCTAACATCCCCCCTTAGAAACAACTTGGGATGGGATTGAAGGATTTACAAAGGTGACACAAAAGGAGCCTATTTCCTATGTGTCGAAATATCCTAACAACCCCCCTTAAGAACAAATTGGGATAGGATTGAAGGATTTACAAAAGTGACACAATAGGAGAAGGAAGGAGGCATTAGAGCGTATCCCCCCTTAATGACAACTTTCCTGAACTCCAAGCATGGATTGAAGTTTGGTAAACTTTGCTTCTGTGAGAGCCTTTGTAAAGATATCGGCTACTTGATCATTGGTCGGACAATACTACACTTCAAGAACACGATCATGAATGAGCTTTCTGATGAAGTGTATGTGGAGTTCAATGTGTTTCATATGCTGATGCTGAATTGGATCTTTACATAACTGAATGGCAATCTGATTATCACACCAAAGTGTAGTTGGATGCTGTTGATGAAGACCAAATTCAGATAGGATCTGACAAAGCCACATGGCTTCCTTGCTGGCTTCAACTACATCACGATACTCTGCTTCTGCTGAAGAAAGGGAGATGGCACTTTGTTTCTTACAAGACCAAGTAATAAGTCCTGAACCAAGAGTGAATACATATCCTGCAGTGGACTTTCGATCATCAGGGTCACTAGCCCAATCATAATCAGTGAAACCAATCAACAAGGGAGATGCTCTTGCACTGTAATGAATCCCGAACTGAACTGTACCTCGAATATATCGAAGTATTCTTTTCGCTGCTTTCCAGTGACTTTCATGCGGTTGGTGCATAAACCAAGCGACAAGACCAACGGCAAAGGAAAGGTCAGGACGAGTATGGGTTAGATACAAAAGTTTACCAACAAGTTGATGGTATAAGGTGGCATCAACTTCAGGGGTAGTATAGTTGACTGAAAGCTTGACTCCAGACTGAAAGGGAGAAGGGGCAGACTTACAGTCTTCCATGTGAAAGTGGTGTAGAAGATCACAGGCATACTTGGACTGAGAGAAGGTAATGCCTTCCTTGGATTGCAAGACTTGAAGACCAAGGAAATAATGCAAGTGTCCTAAGTCTGTCATTTCAAACTTCTTTTTGAGGCTAGACTTCACATGGTTTATATGATTTGGATCACTACCAGTAAGGATAAGATCATCAACATAAAGAACAAGGATGGTGAAGGAATTACCCACCTTCTTGGTGTAGACAGTGTTGTCAGAATGACACCTAGAAAAGTCATTATCCAAGAGAAATCTATCCATTTTGGCATACCAAGCCCGAGGAGCTTGTTTGAGACCATAGAGAGACTTCCTAAGGCGACAAACAAGGCTAGAGTCGTTTTGGATAAAGCCAGGGGGTTGTTCCATGTAGATTTCTTCATGCAAATCTCCATGTAAGAAGGAAGATTTAACATCCATCTGATGGACTTCCCATTTTAAGGAGGCAGCAAGGGAAAGAACAAGGCGGATAGGATTCATTTTGGAAACAGGGGAGAAAGTTTTGAGTATTGTCAATGCCTTCAACTTATGAAAATTCTTTAGCGACAAGACGAGCTTTATGTCTATCCACTTTTCCATCTGGCCTTTGTTTTGTAAACCCATCTGCATCTGACAAGTTTTCTTCCTTTTGGAAGAGGAACAAGATCCCAAGTATCGTTCGCCAATAAGGAATGATATTATTCATTCGTAGCTTCATCCAAATCTAGATGACTAGAAGCTTCTTCAAAGGTTTCTGGATTAGGATTTTCTAGAACTTGAGCCAATAAGGAAGAGGCTCTTTCGAACTAAGAACGTGTACGTCGTCGATCTGCAGGGTCACCTGCAAGAGAACCTGCTACATCCCGAGTAGAGCGGACCCATCTTGGAAGCAGTGGAGTAAAAGGAATAATTTCAAGAGGTGGAGGAGGATTTTCATCCTCGCTGTCATCATCTGAACTAGAAGTAATGCTATTAAAAATAGAAGAGAGAGAGAGATAGGTGGCAAATATGTCGAATCAGGCTCGCAGGCCAAAGGTGGCACACCCGCCGAACTAGGCTCGCAAGCCGATATATTTTCATCGAATTTTACATCTCTTATAATGATGATATTTTTGGATTTTGGTTGAAGAAGTCTATATCCTTTGACATCTTCAAAATATCCAACAAATATGCATTTTTCACTCTTAGGTTCTAAGGCTTTATATTTCGCATTTGGAATATGGGCCCAAGCATCACTTCCAAAAATACGAAAGTGACTTACATCTGGTTTGATTGAGCTCCAAGCTTCTTCTGGAGTTATATTCTTTAAAACCTTAGTAGGAGTGTGATTTACTATGTAATTTGCATAGTTAATTTCTTCTGCCCAAAAATTGAGACTAAGCCCTTTAGATTGAAGCATACAATTAGCCATTTCTTTTAAGGTGAGATTCTTCCTTTCAGCTACAACATTTTGTTGAGGCGTATATGGAACATTATGTTGCAATTGAATGCCATGCTCAGTGCAAAAGTTGATAAATTTGTTGTAAACGTATTCTCCTCCATTGTCTGATCTTAACTTAAGAATTGGATGTCCAGATTGTTTCTCAACAAAGGCCTTAAAGGCCAAGAACATGTTAAAAACTTCACTCTTGAGTTTTAAGAGGTATACCCAAGTGCGTCTGGAAAAATCATCAATGAAAGTTAAGAAGTACTTGCAACCAGAGAAAGAAACAACAGGAAGTGGACCGCATAAATCACTGTGCACAAGCTGCAAAGGGGTTGAGGCGTGCCAAGAGGCACATTTGTCAAAACTATCAGCGATAATGTTTTCCGAGTACACATTCAGAGCAAACATCATCTAGACAAGATACCATAGGAAGACCCATCACCATATTTTCCTTACATAGAGTTTGAAGGGAGCGATAGTTTAAGTGACCAAATCTCTCATGCCAGAGTTTGCTCACTTCGTCATTATGAGCAACAAAACTGGAGGGAAGACATGATGACCCAAAGTTGTCAAACTTATACAACCTTGTGGAATCATCAACAATGCTAGTGGTAAGAAGAAAACATGGAATTATTTTTAGCCATGTGGTAAGAAGCTCCAGAATTAATGAGCCACTCATGAGAAGGAGAAGAAGAAGATACATTTAATGCATAACCAGATCTTGATGCTTGAAAACCACAAGCAGAAAGTGCCATACCTGAAGATGAAGGTGAAGAGTGCTCCAAATTGTTGTTGTGCTTCTTCATTGCTGCTTCTAAGGCTTCCATCTTCTTAAAACATTTGGACTCTATATGGCCATCCCGATTGCAAAAGTTGCAATGTCTATCTGCCTTCTTTCCTTTGTTTTGATTTGCCTTATTATTTTGGTGATTTGATTTTTCAGTTTGCGGTTGAAATTGCTTAGGGCCCTTGTTTGGTTTAGGATCATATTTTTTAGGACACTGCTTCTTGGGATTCTTTTGATATGGTTGTTGTTGGGTTGCTAAGGCTTTCTTAGAAGCGTTTCTAGCAGTGATAAGACCAAGGTGTAAAAGTTTTTCTTGTTCTCTTATCAAAGAATCACAAAAGGCATCAAAACAGAGATTCTTGTAGGTGGTTCCTGAAGAAATGATGGCTTCTCTGGTGGAATGGAAGGCGGCAACAAATACAGAGTATGCAGGACCAAGCTTAGCAAGAATGCAATATATGAGGCTACCATCTTCCTTTTTGACCTTACACCCTTCTAAAAGAAGTCTAAGGGTCTTGAATTTGGATAAAGAGTCTTCAATAGAGGAGAAATTATTAGGGTCCAAAGTAAGCAACTCATTTTCAAGCTGGTGGGCCCTGATTTGATTTTGAATGCCAAAAAAAGTATTTAGCTTTTTCAGGGCTTTATCAGGGGTGTCAATGTCAAGGATGTGAAATTGAAGATCTTGAGCAATGGACATTCCTATCAACCCTCATGCTTGATCTTGTCTATTTTCCCATTTAGGAACTTTATCATCATTGGGAGGTTTAGTTTCTTGATCTGTGGCTATTCTATAAAGCCCTTTACTTCTAAGTATATCTACCATGTGAGGTAGCCATTGGAAATAATTGGTGTTGTTAAGAATAACCGGGCATGAACTTTCCATTTTTTTTTTTAATAAATGTAGCTGAGAAAAGCTGAAAATAAATACTCCAATGGAAAGATCTCGAAAAAATGGGCCGTTTAAAAAAAAATGGCTTGAAAAATGGCGTCCGGATGAAAAAGTTATGCCTTTTGAAAAATCTGAGTTGTAGATGCCGAATAGTTGCGGGAACGGGATGAAGTGCGGCTTTTTTTAAAAAAATTCCACCCCTTTGAACAAAAACATTTTACAAAAGAAGCTTGAGAAAGAGACTTGAACCTGTTATCGCTTGCCGCCTACACCTACCTACAATTAGTGGGAAAAGCCTCCAACCCCACAGGTGTGGTTGGTGGCAAGGAACTCAGAGAAGGGGCTGTCACTTATTCCCAACTCTCTCTGTTTAAGCTATCTCCTAGGTTAGCTAAGGGCGGTGGTCCCTAAAGGAAAACTAAGTTAAAGATGTGAGATTTCTAGGAGAATTGATTAGAAGGAATTACTTATCAAAAATGACTCGATTCCAATATGTAAACAAGCATATAAGAATATGAGCAATATTCAATGATGTGTTCAAAATATAGATCAGTGCTTTAAAGTAAATGACAAATGCTTGCTCAAAAATGAAATTCAAGATATAATGACAATAATCCCACAAAGGAAGTGTTAGACCAAGATCACAATATGCGATTAAATTTGCAACACCAAATAAGGGTATTTGCCAATGAAACAAGATATATCAATCATCCATAAGCATAATGATTATTAAAATGACGACATGCAATGAAGTTGCCAAAGTAGAAGCAAATTTCGAAGTACCATAGAATTAAACTTGTTGCAAAATTTAAGGAATTAAAATGCTTGCATCCAAAGTGCTTCTTGAGATAATATTTGCATGTGAATCTTTAAATCATCAAGATAACAAAAAATTTGGGAACTTTGCAAGTAAATGTGATGAGATAGTGCTCTTGGTTTATTTTATTAATTAGTTCTAAAGCAAGGTTACAATTGAACTCTAATCCTCAGACCTCACCCTTGCCCAAATATTTGGATCTCACAGTGAGGAGTCCATAGAGGTAGAGGGTCCCTAAAACGTCTATTCAACCAACTTAAGTTGGAGGTAAATTTTAGAGATGCAAGTCTAGTATGAAAAGTGAAATGCCTAAATGATATGAAAGTGAGTTTGCAAGTGCTATATAAAAGATGGAGATGATTCAATTAAATATGCTTCATAGTTAGAACAATAACTCAAGTTGCCATAAATTGAAAGTGCTATGCTTCTTTACTTGTAGTATATTGTGAAACTTATCCAAATGAGAAATATATCACAAAACATAAGTAAGTGATGGCAAATGAGATTGCAAATTAAGAAATTAAAGGACTATGCGATTTGTGTTACTTCCCAAATAGAGCATGCATATGTGATGTGAAAGACAATGGAAATGTCAAAACCACTAAGTCAATCCATCTACAAATTCTCTCCTTTGAAATGGAGAGATAGGGATGCCAATGGATAAAACCCACGCTCTCACAACAAAAACAGAAATTTTTATTAATTTTACAAGAATGAAATGACCATGAGGCCTTTTCTAAACCAAGGAAAGTCTTTACAAATAAAAATTGAGACCATAGACTTTTCCTCGGTGAGAATTTCTAAGAACTCAAAATAAATTCAGACTTTACAATAAGAGAAGAGAAGCTAAGCCTCTTTTATGCCCACAACCAAAGAAGAGAGAGTTATCTTCCTCATTTGAAATTCAGCCCAAAGGTCCTGCAACAACTTGTTAATAATTTCTTGTAGTTGTCCACTCAAGCTGTCACAAGAAAAAATTCGATAGAGGGCTACAAAACCAATCAAATATTAGATAGATAAAATTACAAAATATTGCACAACAATTTACAAAGGGCTAAGTCAAAGAGTTCAAGTAAACTCTCCTCTTTGCTTAGTCATCTTCAAACTCTTAGATAACAAATGAAAGCAATGAAGTATAATGTTTTAAAAGATATTCAAATTTAAAAGTATTCGGCTTATATACAAGCTATGTTTTAAAACCCTTGCAAAAATTTACAAAGGGCTAAGCCAAAGAGTTCGAGTAAACTCTCCTCTTTGCTTAGTCATCTTCAAGCTCTTAGATAACAAACGAAAGCAATGAAGTATAATGTTTTAAAAGATATTCAAATTTAGAAGTATTAAGCTTGTATACAAGTTATGTCTCAAAACCCCTGCAAAACCACTTTGTAAGATAAGACTATGAAAGTTCAAAGAACAAATGAGAGCTCTTTTGAGAATGTATCAAGAGTGGGTTGGTCTCTCCAAAGATTTGCTCCAACACTTGATTCTTTGATCTCAACAAGATGTTCCCTCTAAAAAACTTCAATCAAGAATTAGTTCCATATAGATCTAGCAATAAACAATGATGAGAAACTCTAGAGATATATTTGAAACCAATTAGAGCATTCTATACCTAGAGCATACTCCTAAATCAAATGTCAATGTAAGATAGCTTTACATTAACAAATCTACAAGAGCATGTGGAAACAAATTAGATCAAAGCATGAGTAAAATGAATTATACCAATGATCAACAATTCATCACACTCCAAAAGGAGGAACACCTCATGAATGAAACCCCAAAGTCTTTATTGATATTTCTGAAAGTGTACAAGGCAGTAGCGCTTCCGCAAGCACAATAGCTAGTAAACAATGATTACAATATGAGAGCCTATGGCTCCATTATATAGAAAGTTGGGTGCAAATCCCAATGAAGAACCATATGCCAAGTGGTGAGAGGGAGGAGATCTCAAGGCAAATTCGAATTTGGTAAGTGAAGCTCCAATGCCAAGTGTAAAAATTGAATTTTGGCAAGTGGACATCATTTTCTTCTTCCCTTATGTGCCAAATTCGAATTTTATGATGGAATGACATGTGTATATGGTTGGTAACTCATGTGGGGACAATTTTCCTCAAAAATCTCCACCAAATATTCTCCTTAATCCTCCCAAATATGCACTAACTTCACAAATTCGAATTTGTAAGTAAACAACTCTCATTTAATGCCGGAAATTCAATTTTATTTGAGCACATGTCATTTCCTTGATTTCAGGAGTCCATATCACCTTGGGACTTCACTTTAACTCCTCCATAATTTTTCACCTCATTTCCACCTCATTTAGCATGTGTGGATATTAATTTTTCTCCATTTATTTAATTTCTGGCTTAATTAATTGCCAGATTTCCTACTAAACTTAGGAAAAGTGGGTTTTGAGAGTTCAAAACACATTTTTAACCCCTCAAAGTGTGTCATAGTAGAAATTTGAGCGTGAGAGGTGTAATTTTGATTACGCATATCCCATACAACTTCTCTAGACAACACTTATTACAATTCAATTACAATTTTTATTGCAATTTTTGACTTGCGGGAAATCTAAAAAATTAAAAAATCACTACCTAGACCTAACCAAATTCCACGAAATTTATTGTGTGATCTAGTATGGTAATATACATTGACTCTAGATGCTAGGAATCACCCAAGGCCTCATCATCAAGCCGTACTCCGGCTTTGGGGTAAAATTGAAGGAAAAAACTCAATTAATTATTAACTCCTAGTAGGGAGATGATAATTAACCAAGTAAAAAAACTTCCCAGAGTAATACTCACTTGTTGGTAAGGTCCCAGGTTACCTAGGCCTGTTACAGACTCAATACTGATTCAAAACTCATCATTACTAGCATCACTTATTACAGTGCCCCATAGGGCGTGGAATCTGGGTACAAGAGAAAATGATAAGAAGTAGAAGTAGAGTTAAAAAACTCTGTTGAACTGATGATATCTGATGATATCTGATGGTACAAATGTCTTCTGGTTCATCCTTGGGCATGGAGTCTTCTCATTATCATCAAGTGCCACTCCAGTGGTCCATTTGGCTCCATATGGGGATGCATGCTAGATATGAAGTGATAGTATGCAAGAACCTGGAATCTGCATCCACCGACCAAAGATATATATTAGCAGTATCCATTCAAAATAACATCAAATAAAATCAAATGGAAATTTATTCAAGGAAACATAAATAACAATTTATTCATGAAATAAAACTACTTAAACAAAATTTACAAGGGATAGGGTTAGGAATATGATACACAGGATGCCCCATGGCATCAAATGTCTTTGGTGAAATCCATTTTGAGAACCTTCCTACTCACAGGAAAATCCATAGGCTCTTTCTCTGACGTGCCTTGTCCAATTTTGACTATCTTGGGACTATGACTTGCCCCAATGTTAACATGTTTGTGGCCATCAGATACACCAAACCTCTTCCTTTTCCTTTTTTGACTTTTGATGCGTTGAGGTTTGTTCCTACTCAAAATTGGTGATTCATTTTTTATATCATTTTTCTTTTTTCGTTTTTTTCTTTTCTTCTTGGTTAGTTGTGATGGCGACGATGATGCAATCACTGTCAATCCAACTACTCTGTCTTGAAAATGCTCTAATGGAAGATTTGAAGTACCCAAGCCTTTTGAGCTATGCCTAATCTCTTCATTTTGAATCTGTTTTGTTAAGGGGGGAAGAAAATTTGTCAACACAACATCACTTCCTGTTTGACATGATCTATAGATAATCTCCTTGTTGGGTTTCCTTGGATCCTCAATATGATATCTTTTCTCTAACTCCCGATCAAGTCTGACAAATTTATTATCTGGCATGGGGATGGTGGCATATGACAAGTCCATTTGAAGGCTACCACCTAAATCTGATGCCCATTTTCTTGATAGGAGCATTCCCCATGAATCAGGAACATCTATCACAACAATATCCATAGTCATTATTCTGTCTGGGTATGCAGCTAGGAAAACCTGTAAATCTTTAATTATCCCACACACTTCAATTCTTTTAGAATCCATTGAACATATGTTGTGATAGGGCCTAGCTACCCTTAAATTCAGTTGCTCCATGACTTTCTTGGTCATGACATTTGATGAAGCCCCTGAATCAAGCATGCAGTTGTGTAAAAGACGATCATTCACTATAAAAGAAACATAAAATGGCAGATGATCTTCATTCCCCACATAACAGTTCATACTTTTCTTCGTGTTCTTGTTCATTATTAGGTTTTTCTTCCTTTTGAGTAACTTCAATTGCACTTAGTAACTTAGCCCTTTGAGATGGTATCTTTAAAAGCTTTGTTACTGGGATAGAAACCTTTGCATTATTCACCCAATTGCCCAAGTCAAAATTTAATTCTGAAGTAGGAGGAGAAAAATTTATGTGATTATTCCGGTCTTGAATATCCCTTCTCTGATAAGTCATCCCTTTTTGTTTTGCCATAGCAAGAATTTGTCCAGCTGTAGGCTTTTCCCCAAAAATCTTAGTGACTTTGTCAAATTTTGCAATCATATTGTCGACCCCAAGCTTATTAGGACTATGGTCAATCTCTTGATTACTTTCAATGATGTATATTTGATCTTCCATGGAGAACATATTGATTTGACCACTAGTTCCTACATGTTCCTCTCCCAACATGCTACCCTCCATAATTCTCTTTACATATGGGCATGTGGCTTCTTCATGGAACTCATTACATGGCCTACAAAAAGGGGGAATTTGATCTACCACGTTGGTGGATTCCAATGGATTTGGAGGCCTATATTCTTGTTGAGGGCCTTTATTCTTTTGCCATCCATTATTTGGCCTAGGTTGGAATCTTTGCACTTGCGATCTTTCCATGGCCACCAACCTACTTTGCATGGCTTGCATTTCTTTAGTGTGGTTTGCTTCCATGCTCTTGATGAGTTGAGTTAATTCCTTAATAGGATCATGGGTAGCCTCCTCCTTGGCCTTGCCTTTGGAATCATTCGATTTCGATGGCCCTCTAGTGAAACCAGATGTCTCAGATTTTCCTGATTGCTTTCCGGCCCTCTCCATTTTCAAGGCTTCAGTTTGAGCTACACCCAAAGTTGCAGGCTTCTTTCTTCTCAACTCATAAGCAGTGTCAACACCAAAAGGATCCAGATAGGAACATAAGAGAAATTCATCAGGAGGTTTAATAGTAGTAGGCATGCTTTTAACCAATTCATTGAATCTCTTGTTAAACTCCTCCATGGTTTCATTCTCATTTTTCTTCATGGTGCTAATGGCACTGATCAAATGACTCTCTTCTCTCTCCATACTTTCCCATGAAAGCATTAACAATCACTTGTAAAGAATCATACGAGTTAGCAGGTTGCTCAGTGAACCAATCAAGAGCATCCTCTTCTAAAGAGAGAAGAAAAAGCCTCATCTTCACATCCTCATAGTTAGCAACATTACACCACTTAAAGATGCAAACATTAAAGTTCTTCACATGTGATGCAGCGCTAATGGCATTGTTACCTTGAAAAGAAGGCAACCTTTCAATAGCCTTGTCAGGGATATTGTGAGGATAGCCATTAATGTTAGTAAAGTTACAAGGAGCAAAAAGATCATTCATGATGTTAGGCTCAACTTGTTCTTGAAACAACAAATGAATGTCAGAAATAGCCTCTTGCCCAAGACTAGCAAGAGCT
Organism: Pinus albicaulis; assembly: GCA_034641835.2. Lineage (NCBI taxonomy): Eukaryota > Viridiplantae > Streptophyta > Pinopsida > Pinales > Pinaceae > Pinus > Pinus albicaulis. The sequence goes on from JAXQQM020077818.1 coordinate 120,156, forward strand.
CTACAATGAGAAAGTCTATTTAACCTCTCTCTAAAAACCCTTTTAGGACCAGGAGAGGAGCTAACTAGACCACTTGAATTTCTCCTAGTAGAAACTCTTGCAAAATTAAGATTGAGTGAAGTCCCCACTTGAGCAAGAATCTAAATCTAAAATTCAAATATGCCAAAACTTAAAGTTAGTCGTTTTCCCAGGCACAAGAAGACATGTTCCCGGCAATGGCGCAAAAAATGTTATCGCTTGCCGCCTACACCTACCCACAGTTAGTGGGAAAAGCCTTCAACCCCACAGGTGTGGTTGGTGGCAAGGAACTCAGAGAAGGGGCTGTCACCTATTCCCAACTCTCTCTGTTTAAGCTATCTCCTAGGTTAGCCAAGGGGGTGGTCCCTAAAGGAAAACTAAGTTAAAGATGTGATATTTCTAGGAGAATTGATTAAAAGGAATTATTTATCAAAGGTGACTCGATTCCAATATGTAAACAAGCATATAAGTATATGAACAATATTCAATGATGTGTTCAAAATATAGACTAGTCCTTTAAAGTAAATGACAAATGCTTGCTCAAAAATGAAATTCAAGATATAATGACAATAATCCCACAAAGGAAGTGTTAGACCAAGATCACAATATGCAATTAAGTTTGCAACACCAAATAAGGGTATTTGCCAATGAAACAAGATATATCAATCATCCATAAGCATAATGATCATTAAAATGACGATATGCAATCAAGTTGCAAAAGTAGAAACAAATTTCCAAGTACCATAGAATTAAACTTGTTGCAAAATTTAAGGAATTAAAATACTTGCATCCAAAGTGCTTCTTGAGATAATATTTGCATGTGAATCTTTAAACCATCAAGATAGCAAAAAATTTGGGAACTTTGCAAGTAAATGTGATGAGATAGTGCTCTTGGTTTATTTTATTAATTAGTTCTAAAACAAGGTTACAATTGAACTCTAATCCTCAGACCTCACTCTTGCCCAAATATTTGGATCTCACAGTGAGGAGTCCATAGAGGTAGAGGGTCCTTAAAACATCTATTCAACCAACTTAAGTTGGAGGTAAATTTTAGAGATGCAAGTCTAGTATGAAAAGTGAAATGCCTAAATGATATGAAAGTGAGTTTGCAAGTGCTATGTAAAATATGGAGATGATTTAATTAAATATGCTTCATAGTTAGAACAATAACTCAAGTTGCCATAAATTGAAAGTGTTATGCTTCTTTACTTGTAGTATATTGTGAAACTTATCCAAATGAGAAATATATCACAAAACATAAGTAAGTGATGGCAAATGAGATTGCAAATTAAGAAATTAAAGGACTATGCGATTTGTGTTACTTCCCAAATAGAGCATGCATATGTGATGTGAAAGACAATGGAAATGTCAAAACCACTAAGTCAATCCATCTACAAATTCTCTTATTTGAAATGGAGAGATAGGGATGCCAATGGGTAAAACCAACACTCTCACAACAAAAACAGAAATTTTTATTGATTTTACAAGAATGAAATGACCATGAGGCCTTTTCTAAACCAAGGAAAGTCTTTACAAATAAAAATTGAGACCATAGACTTTTCCTCGGTGAGAATTTCTAAGAACTCAAAATAAATTCAGACTTTACAATAGGAGAAGAGAAGCTAAGCCTCTTCTCTGCTCACAACCAAAGAAGAGAGAGTTATCTTCCTCATTTGAAATTCAGCCCAAAGGTCCTACAACAACTTGTTAGTAATTTCTTGTAGTTGTCCACTCACGCTGTCACAAGAAAAAAATCGAAAGAGGGCTACAAAACCAATCAAATATTAGATAGATAAAATTACAAAATATTGCACAATAATTTACAAAGGGCTAAGCCAAAGAGTTCGAGTAAACTCAAGAGGTCATCTTCAAGCTCTTAGATAGCAAATGAAAGCAATGAAGTATAATGTTTTAAAAGATATTCAAATTTAGAAGTATTCGGCTTGTATACAAGCTATGTCTCAAAACCCCTGCAAAACCACTTTGTAAGATAAGACTATGAAGGTTCAAAGAACAGAAATCTCTACCAAATATTCTCCCAAATCCTCCCAAATATGCACTAACTTTACAAATTCGAATTTCCAAGTAAGCAACTTTCATGTAATGCCAGAAATTCAATTTTATTTTAGCACATGTCTTTTCCTTGATTTTAGGAGTCCATACCACCTTGGGACTTCACTTTATCTCCTCCATAATTTTCCATCTCATTTCCACCTCATTTAGCATGTGTGGATATTTATTTTTCTCCATTTATTTAATTTTTGGCTTAATTAATTGCTAGATTTCCCACTAAACTTAAGAAAAGTGGGTTTTGAGGGTTCAAAACACATTTTTAACCCTTCAAAGTGTGTCATACTAGAAAGTTGAGCGTGAGAGGTGTAATTTTGATTACTCATACCCCATACAACTTCTCTAGACAACACTTATTACAATTCAATTACAATTTTTATTGCAATTTTCGACTTGTGAGAAATCTAAAAAATTAAAAAATCACTACCTAGACCTAACCAAATTCAACGAAATTTTTTGTGTGATCTAGTATGGTAATATACATTGACTCGAGACACTAGGAGTCACCCAAGGCCTCACCATCAAGTCGTGCTCCGCCTTTGGGGTAAAATTGAAGGAAAAAACTCAATTAATTATTAACTCCTAGTAGGGAGATGATAATTAACTAAGTAAAAAAAACCTCCCAGAGTAATACTCACTTGTTGGCAAGGTCCTAGGCTACCTAGGCCTGTTACAGACTCAAAAATCATCATTACTAGCATCACTTATTACAATTCCCCGTAGGGCGTGGAATCTGGGTACAAGAGAAAATGATAAGAAGTAGAAGTAGAGTTTAAAAACTCTGTTGAACTGATGATATCTGATGATATCTGATGGTACAAATGTCTTCTGGTTCATCCTTGGGCAAGGAGTTTTCTCATTATCATCAAGTGCCACTCCAGTGGTCAATAGAACTCAAGACCTCTATTCTCATAAACTAACCCCTCACCAAGTGAGATAGTAAAAGAATCATGTTATTTTAGAAAGGAGGAAGGGGGGATTATTATTATTATTATTATTACTCTTTGGTGTGCATGCCTTTTTTTGCACAAAAAACACAAAAAACGAGCAAAAAAATGAAATGCAAAGCCTTACGACAGAATGTTAGATTCTCGATTAGCCTTACTGGCGACTATCACTTTTTTCACTATTTCTGATTTCCCGAGATCGCACAAAGACGCGGGGAAAGAGCATACGTAGCAAAAAAATCTCTTTTCCCTGTTTCTGATTTGCTGAGATCGCACGGAGCACACAACAAAGAGCATACACAGAGAAGAGGGTATAGATCCGGCAAATAAATAAAACCTTAATACAGAAAAAACCGAAATAATTAGAACTATTAAGAAATATAACTGCAAAATAGATGCTTTATACCTCCAGATCTAAACTGACATAACTTGGGTAGCTGGAAACCTTTTTGCATGAAACGAAAGGCGTTCCTCACTATAACAAACACTCCAGACACAACCGAGCAGTTCTCCAAGCCCAAAAATGTTCAGAAATAGTAGATCTACAAAACGACATTCACATGCAGTCAAACCGGCTTCGGATTTTGATCAACAATGGACGCGACCTGCAAAATAGCTCTGATACCATGTAGGAATTTTCAGGGTAAGTTCCGTAGATCAAGAACTAAATGTCACCGCTCACAAACAAATCACAAATCAGTACACTAGTATAATCATGTGGTTAAAACCCTCAAAGAGGGAAACAGTCCACGCGCTGAGCCAACGCGGCCACTTCAGGGAATTTATTAATATAAAAGAAAAGTTACATATGTTTCTCTCATAAACGGTTACCGGACAAATGACCTTCCATGCTCTTTAAATAGAGATCATGGACCAATCGAGTGTTAAGCCACGGATCAAGTGCCGTTAATACCAAGGTGAGAGTTAACCGTCGAATCACTACAAATCGTGACCGTCAGATTATAAGTTACAAATGTACATGGTAAAGAAACACACTTTACCTAACTCTACATTAGACTAAGTTATTCTTAACTATTTCCTATGTGTCGGAATATCCTAACACAGTTCAATTCTGTGTCTCTTCTAGCTCATTTTGGAGATAGCCCAGATTAGTGTGTGACAACATTCTGTGAAAGAACTAGAACAGTGAACCTGAAGTGTAAATCAGTGTTTCTTCTGAGCTCGCTAGTGGAGGCATGAGCAATCAACTTTAAGGCTTGAACTAATGATAGCTAGAGGCATGTACAAGAAGATCTTGGACAATGGAGCATTTGGTGGTTTTACAGTGAAGTATTAAACAATGAAGAATTATGATGTTCAAGTAAGTAGTATCCACATTCTTTATTAGAAGAAGATAAAATAGGATTGGTGTCCTTGGAGTAGGAGCTCCTAAACACAAGGTTGGTGGCTTGAGAAGATAGGGCGAAGCCCTAGAGGTCGGAGCCTCATCAAAGTCCAAGTTGGTGCTTGGCAACAAGTTGGTGCCTGTTTCATTAAAGGGTTGGTGCCCTCACTCATCTATTGTATACAATTATTTGAAAAAGGATTGAAGTTCTTATTAATCCTTAATATTATTATTATACACCTCTCTGTCTTTAATTGTGAAGAATCTAGCTGGCAATAATTAACAATTGAAAAGAAATACGGATTCACCCCCCTCTCAGTATTTCCAATAATTGGTATCAGAGCTAGGTTCTTCATTGTCAGCCTAACAGCTGGAAGAAGGATTCTTAGGCACAATGAAAAACATAGAAGCAACAGGGAAACTGCCTATCTTTGATGGAACAAATTTTAGTTTTTGGAAAAAGAGGATGTCTCTTGGCCCTGAAGTATGACACTCTGTTTTGGATGGGTACAAAGCTCCCTCCGGTCTTCCAACTGATCCAGACGAAAGAAAAGCCTACATTGCTAATGCCAAAGCTTTAAATTCCATCACTAGTGGAATTACCGATTCCGAATTTACGAAAGTCATGAATTGCGACTCCGCCAAAGAAGTATGGGATAAGTTGGTTTCCCTATATGATTGGGACTCCAAAGTTAAGAAGGCAAAGCTTCAAACCTATAGAAGACAATTCAAGAGTCTGAAAATGGATGATGAAGAAGATATTGCATCATACTTCCTCCGAGTAGCTGAAGTGGTTAACTCTCTTAAAGGACTAGGAAAAAATATTAAAGAAAGCACTATTGTTCAAAAAATCCTAAGATCGCTTCCTGACAGATTTGACTCCAAAGTAAGTGCCATAGAAGAAATGAAGGACCTTGATACTCTCAAGATGGATGAGCTACATGGAATTCTCATTGCCTATGAGATGAGGAAAGGGAGTCCAAATTTCAAAGAAGCAGCTTTCAAAGCCTCAAGATCAACAAAAGAAGGAAAATGATGGAATTGCAACAACGATGAATCTGATACTGAAATCGAATTAGCTCAATTTGTACGAAGACTAAAAAGGGGCTCTAAGCTGAAAGGTAAGTACCCTCTTATTTGTTTCAATTGTAAAAACTTTGGGTATCAAGCTTGGCATTGCAAGGCTCATAAGAATGAAGCACCAAGATTGAATGATCTAACAAACCAACTACGTGGTCCTAAAGAGCAAGGACAAATCAAAACTTACAATTCCTTTGATCCCTTGGCTAAGTGTGATCCGTCTTGCTCACTATGTGATAATTATGATCATAATGAACAAAATTGCCCTCTCAGAAGGGAAAAAGCTAAAAGCGTAAATCTCAAAACTGATAAATGTGGCCTAGCTCTATGTGCTCATAGTGAAGAAAATCATTGGTTCCTAGATAGTGGATGCTCAAGACATATGACAGGTGACCAAAAGAAGTTTATCTCATTGAACAAGAAAAATGGAAATGTATCCTTTGGAAGTGGATCCCCTAAAATCACTGGAAAAGGAACAAGGAAAGGCTCAAAATACCTTGTTGGTAGAAGGGCTCGAACACAATCTCTTAAGTGTTAGCTAGATTTGTGACCAAAGACATAATGTTGTCTTTAGTACAAAAAATTGTGAAATAAGAGACTCATCCTTGGGAGAACTTGTGGTGAAAGGAGTAAGAACACCAGATAATGTTTACATTCTCAATAAAATCCAAGAAGAGAAATGTTACTTAAGTCAACCAGATGAAAGTTGGTTATGGCACAAGCGATTGAGGCATACAAGTTTTGATAACCTAGTCAACATCAGCAAAATTAATGTAGTAAGGGACATTCCAAAAATGTGCAAGCCAAATCAAGTTGTATGTGGCCCATGCCAACATGGAAAGAAAACCAGAACTAGCCACAAAACTAAGGAGTTCTCAACATCAAAACCTCTGGAAATTATTCATGCAGATTTGTGTGGGCCAACTAGAACTCCAACTCTTCAAGGTGAAAGGTACTTTGCTCTATTTGCTAATGACTATACTAGAATGATGTGGATATATTTCATAAAATATAAATCTGAAGCATTTGAATGTTTTAAGAGTCTTAAGGCTCTCATCGAGAATGAGAAATATTCTAAGATTAAATGTTAGAACGGATAGAGGAGGAGAATTCACCTCAAAAGAATTTGATGAATTCTGTAAAGAGCATGGAATCAAAAGAGAACTCTCTACTGCTAGGACACCCCAGCAAAATGGAGTAGTTGAAAAAAGGAACCGAACCATTCAAGAAATGGCAAGGAAAATGCTACTAGCCGCTGATTTGCAACCAAAATTTTGGAGAGAAGCAGTTGGGACTGCAGTTTATACCTTAAATCGAACTCAACTAAGTCCAAATAATGAAAAGACTCCTTATGAATTATGGAAAGGAAGACCTGCTTCAGTTAAATATTTCAGGGTTTTTGGAAGCAAATGCTTCATAAAAATAAATGATGACTCACCAGGAAAATTTGATTCTAGAGTTGACGAAGGAATATTTCTTGGATACTCCACTAGGAGCAAAGCTTACAAATGTTACAACAATCGGAGAATAGTGGAAAGTATTGATGTAAAGATTGATGAAGGTCTTCCAGAAAAGAGAATTGAAGATCATGAAGTTGAGCCTTTCCTCGAACAAATTGAAGAAGAAGAACCTGAAAAAGAAGAGGAGAATGGAGAACCCCAAAGTGAACCCTCACAAACTCCCTCTAAGATTAAGTTTATTCAAAGACATCATCCGGAAGAACAGGTCATCGGAAATATAGATGAAGGAATTCGAACTCGAAGAAGGATGATAAACACCCCAAGAAAAGATAATGTTGCTCTATTATCTTTAATAGAACCTGAAAATTTTTCTCAAGCAAGCAAAGATCCTTATTGGATAAAGGCCATGGAAGAAGAAATGTCTCAAATCGAAAAAAAATGAGACTTGGGAACTGGTATCTCGCCCAAAAGATAAAAATATAATTGGAACAAAATGGGTATTCAAAAACAAGATGAATGAAGATGGTCAAATCATCAGAAATAAAGCCAGACTTGTCTGCAAAGGATACTCGCAAATCGAAGGAATTGACTTTGAAGAAACCTTTGCACTAGCAGCTCGAATGGAAGCCATAAGAATGTTTTTAGCATTTACTTGCTTAAAAGGATTCAAGGTTTATCAAATGGATGTAAAATCAACATTCCTGAATGGAGATCTCAAGGAAGAAGTTTACATGGAGCAACTTGAAGGATTTGATCTTGTTGAAGGAAAAAACTTTGTATGCAAACTAAAAAAGGCCTTGTATGGATTAAAACAAGCCCCTAGAGCATGGTATGCAAAGATGGATCACTATTTGCAATAAGAAGGTTTCAAAAAGGGAGTGGTAGGTAGCAATCTCTACATGAAGATGGACAAGGAAAAACTTCTAATCACTCTTGTTTACGTTGATGATTTAATCTTTGCTAGCAATGATGAAGAAATGAGCCATGAATTTGCTCTAAATATGTCCAAAAAATTCGAGATGTCAATGATTGGTGAGTTGTCTTACTTTCTTGGGCTACAAATATCTCAAACCTCTACAAGTCTGTTTATATCTCAAGCAAAATATCTTAAAGACATGCTTAAAAGATATGGGATGGAAGATTGTGCACCTATGAGCACACCAATGACCACAGATTGTAAATTAAGCAAAGATGATGATACCCCTCTCATAGATGCAACTCGTTACAGGTCAATAATTGGAGCTCTCCTATACTTAACTACTACAAGACCAGATATTATGCAAGCAGTTGGAATGGTAGCAAGATTTCAGTTAAGTCCTAAACAATAACATCTAGCAGCTGTGAAAAGTATTCTCAGATATCTGAAAGGAACGACTGATTTTGGTCTTTGGTATCCTAAGAGTTCAACTCTTATTGTGATAGCTTACTTTGATGTTGATTGGACCGAAAGCATGGATGATTGAAAAAGTTACAGTGGAAATGCATTCTTTATGGGAGATTGTCTTGTATCTTGGCTCAGTAAAAGGTAATTATCTATATCCCTTTCTATAGCTGAAGCCGAATATATAGCCGCTGCTGATTGTTGTACACAAATTCTATGGATGAAGGAAGCCTTGAAGGATGTCAACATAGAAACTAAGCAACCAATTACTATTTTTTGTGACAATACTAGTGCCATCAGTCTTTCAAAGAATTTGGTGATGCACTCAAGGACCAAACATATTCCAATCAAATACCACTTTCTCCGTGAACAAGTTGCTGAACACAATATCAAGTTGGAATACGTCAATACAAAAGAACAAATTGCGGATATCTTTACAAAACCCCTTCCACGAGAAGCATTTCAGTATCTTCGCCAAAAGATGGGGGTCATTGCTCTTGCATCACATTAAATCAAGCAGCATGTCGGGGGTACAATATGTTAGGGGAGCAGCATGATAGAGGGAGCACATTGACACCCCGTTGCCATTGATGTCAAAGGGGGAGAAGAAAAATAATATTGCCATCCAATGACAAAGGGGGAGATTGTTAAGCAAGGTTGTCATTGATGGCAATAGGATGCTAGAAGATGATGAATGACCATGCTTAAGATGATCATTTGGACAATGGAGGACCATTTGATGACATGGACAATGTTTACATGACATGACTTGGATGCTACACACTATGATGAAGAACTTGGAGTTGTAATAATGAAGGAGCCCTAATGAACTTGCTGTCCTAATCACCCTCTGCACCAAAATTCAGGAACAGTCACAAAGAAAAAATATTTTGGACACCTTGGAAGAATCTTTACACAATAAGTTGTATACCATTTTAAAGAGGATTTTTTCCTCTTTCTAATGAGCCCTTACACGTCTTGAAACTCCCAGCAGTTGATGAGATAATGAATTTTTTAAGTACAGAAAAATATATTTTTATCTAGTCGACCTAAGTTAACATACATATGTCGGCTCTCATCTCCAATAGTCACGTCCTCTCTTTAAAGGCCGAGATCACTATAAATATAAGTCGAAACCTTCATTTTTTCACCACAAATTCGGTGAAGATCATCACACAGAAATACAACAGTTCACAACTCGTGAACTGAGGACATCGAGAAAGGTTTTTGAAGATTTAACTCTTGGGGTATATCTGTCCTAGGGTTTAGAACTTTGTAAAGAAAAGCATACCTATTGTGCCTCGGCCTTTTATTGGCTGATTATTCTTCGGAGTGCAGGACAGAACCTCAAACCAGTGAGATAGGGTTGCTCAGATCATTTGCTGAAGGGAAAAAAGCTTAAAACAGTTTGGACTTGTTTCTGTGGTGGTATATCTGTGACATAACACCTTTGGAGCTTGGATATATGTGATAGACCTTTCACATGTGTTAATTCAAAGCTCGGTGTTTGGACAGTGATAAAACTCGGACTAGTGACCTGTGTTATACCTCACCACAGAATATCAGAATAGTCACCTGAAGTGTCACCTATAGTAAAGCTCAGATTGCAGAATTAGAAGATTTCAGATCTGTGATAGGAGGCTTGAAATAGAGTTCTTGACCTTGGATTACAACAAACCTGTGGAAGTGTTATAACACAGTTCGATTCTGTGTCTCTTCTAGCTCATTTTGGAGATAGCCCAGATTAGTGCGTGGCAACATTCTGTGAAATTATCCTGTGAAAGAACTAGAATAGTGAACCTGAAGTATAAATCAGTGTTTCTTCTGAGCTCGCTAGTGGAGGCATGAACAGTCAACTTTAAAGCTTGAACTGATGATAGCTGGAGGCCTGTACAAGAAGATCTTGGACAGTGGAGCATTTGGTGGTTTTATAGTGAAGTATTAAACAATGAAGAATTATGACGTTCAAGTAAGTACTATCCACATTCTTTATTATAAGAAGATAAAACAGGATTGGTGTCCTTGGAGTAGGAGCTCCTAAACACAAGGTTGGTGCCTTGAGAAGATAGGGTCGAAGCCCTAGAGGTCAGAGCCTCATCAAAGTCCAAGTTGGTGCTTGGCAACAGGTTGGTGCCTATTTCATTAAAGGGTTGGTGCCCTCACTCATCTATTTTATATAATTATTTGAAAAAGGATTGAAGTTCTTATTAATCCTTAATATTATTATTATACACCTCTCTGTCTTTAATTGTGAAGAATCTAATTGGCAATAATTAACAATTGAAAAGAAATACTGATTCACCCCCCTCTCAGTATTTCCAACACTGCGTAATTTCTGAAGCCCTTTGGAGCCTCTGCGCTTGATATGAGGCAAAGATGCCTGCAGATCATCTGTAAGGGCTCAAATGATGGAATGAACGCTGTCATGTCATCATACAAGTCCCGGGACACTTGTCAAGTATGTGGTGCTCCTGTGGGGCCTGCTGGGCATAGTGTACCAAGTGCATCAACCTCGTCCCAAAGGTGTATCTCTAGTAATCTCTGGAAATCGGTGGGGATCCGTGGAGTGTTGTCTGCTGTTGTTGAGGCCCATGGCTCTCTCCACACACCCTACATGTGCCATTGTAGCCCTCTGGGAGGTTAGGATCCCATATCGGGAGACAAAACCCAAATGGACACCATTTGCAATCCTGTATAAGATTCAATGTGTCCCCTAGCCTTCTAGTACAACAAGTCATTAGAGTAATCATGTAAAAGAGCTTACAAACCATAGAAAACAAAGTGGGCACTTCATAATGGCATGCCCTTCCGTAGTGGGCTTTGGCATGTGCTAGTGTCTCCAAGCTCCAAAGGGGGTTAGCTAGGTACCTTATGAGGTGGTTTCTACTCTTAAAGGGGATAGTATATTCAAGGTACATCCCTCAAATGGGGGTGGCAAGTGATAAAGAAGTGGAATGGAATAGGGAATGAGAGGGGCAGTCCTGAGCCACATATTGGGGGTCAAGGGTAGCCAAAGAAGGGGAAGCCCACACCTGGGTATATAATGTATAGGAGGGAGCAATCGTTGTACATGAGGTGCTCCGACCTTGATATTTCCACCCTTCTTTATATGCCTTTTCCTTTTTTTTTGAATTTTCTTTAATTAACTGCTAGGGGCTCAAAGGACAAGGGCATGATGTGTAAAATGTAGCAACGATTACCCTCTTTTAGGTAGGGCGGTTCATTTCCCTCCAGGGGTTGGGACAATCATGGGTTCCTGAATGATAAAGGAGGCTTATCTAGGGCCTATGGAACCAGGGTTATGACCATGGTTATGGGGCAAAGCTCATGTATTGGCTTTTGCCCATTGTTATGAATATAAAATTGTATAAAATAAATAAACATAAATAAATATAAATAATGAATAATCAAATAAGGATTAGGTTAAGTAGTCATTAGTTAACTGAAAAGGCATGTCTAAAAGACATGCCTAGTTATGAAAGGTCGCCTGCATAGGTATATAAGCAGGGCCTCATTGTAACATTTATCATCAACCACTTATACATTTTTAATAAATTATTACTACAAGTACCTCTTGTGTATTTTACAATTTAAAGTCAACAAGCTACTAGTTTTGTTGCTTCAGTGGTATCAGAGCCATCGGAGCCATGTCGCACAATATGGTCTTACAAGCCAATGAATGTAGTTTACGAGCCTATGAACATAGTTTACCGTACAATGTGTCGTTACGTGAAGATCCTGAAGAAAGCGAGAAGATTAGAAAAAATCGAGAAAAGCTTCAGCAATTAAAAAAATCATGTGCAGAGGTTACAACACTTTTTAAAAGGAATTTTATGGAAATCAATAATAAGGATCAAGATGACGATCCACATGAAGATGAGGATGATATAGATCAAGATGACGATCCAGATGGAGTTGATCTTGATGTGGATAAGAATGATATTACCAAGGTGTTTACAGTACCATCTTCTCTTGTTTCTTCCGTTGTGGTAGATCAAAATACCGAGGTATCTTCAATCCCATCTTCTCATGTTGCCACTGTTGCGCTAAGTGACAAAACAAAAGTATGTTCGGTGTCATCTTCATCTCATTCTCCTCCTATTTTTCCTCCACCTACCATTGTAAATGTTATTGAAGGTGATAACCCCAAGAAATTTTCATCTCCAATGCATCCTCCTCATGTTGCTGCTTTTGAAAATGATAATGAGAGTGATAATACCAAAGCATTTATTGAGAAGGGAGAGTTATTAATTTCATCAGACACTAGTGCAGCATTAGATGCTTTCAAGACTGAAAATTCTCTCCTAAAGAAAAGTAGAGAAGAAGTTCCCTTTGAATTACTTAACAACATTGGAGTTCTTCATTTTGAGCGTGGTGAATTTGAGTTGGCTCAAAAAACTTTTACATATGCATTAGGAGATGATGTTTGGGTTGACCTTATCAATGGAGTAATACATTGCCCCAATGTTGATTCTGCATCTTTTCCTACACAGTTCAAAGATACAGATTTCTTCCATCAACTACAAGAAGATGATGATTTGAGTGGGTTGGACACCACAGATGTTGTTGTGGGCACACTTGGACCTGCAGTAGAGGATGGAGATCTCGATCGCACAGATTGGGATAGGGATGGTTCAGAAACACATCAAGTTATGGAAGCAAGCTTAAGTGGTGATGTCTCCATGCAACTTGTGCAAAGTTGTCGTGTTGGCAGGAAGCATCAAGTTGCCGTAGATGACAGTTTTTCAAATTGTTCAACAAATTCCCTTGCATCTGTTGTTGTAAATGCCTCGTATAAAGGGAGGCCTTCACTAGTTGACCGTAGCCAATCATTAAACAGAGGAAAGACCAAAATTGATGGTGAGAGATACGATAAAGATGATGTAATAAATAATAAAGAAAATGAAATCGATGTGTGTTTGTTCTGCTACCTTCACCTGATAATGGGAAATAAACAGCCAAGATGCCCACCTAGACGAGACAACCAGACGAGAAAATATAACGTAGACTTTGGAGCTTGTCGAACAAGGTTTGATGTGGAAGAGAAGTACGAGTTTACCCATGCACTAGGGTGGGGAACATGTGGATATGTGGGTTCATTCAACAACAAATGTCAACCTCCATACGGATCTCCGGAGCTCTTTTGTTCGAGTTTCACAAACAACAGTTGCATCTACACCTCGGCTATTGACATATGGGCTTTCGACTGCATTTTTGCAAAGATGCTGCAGCCAGTCACGACAGGAAAATCTCTTTTCAAACCTGGTGATTACTCGGGCACTGAACTGTCCCAGTTGCACAAGATTCTGAAGGTCATTCCTAAGCCTTCTCCAGATGATACGCTGGAATATATTGAGGCTGAGAGTGACCGCCGTTATTTCAGAATGCGTTTCGGGATCTACGTTTCGAAAGGTGATGATGATGATGGGTATTTCGAGAAACACCTGCAAGAGATGCCATGGCTTGCCGTTCCATTCTCAAATAAAAAGACAATAGAAACGCTTACTGAGGCATTTTGTAAGGGTTTTGAGGAACCATGCTTTACTGTTCTCGACAAAGACGACAGAGTAGTAAACCCTGATGGTGTGGATATGATTAAACAATATGGTGCAGAGGCATATCCATTTACTTTAGGGAGACTTGAGGAGCTGAATGTTGCACAGAGTTTAGAGTCTCTTCGCTGGACAACGTTGGGCAGAAAAATTTTCCAAAGCATCCAGCTCCGGCTGTATTGCGTGAGCCACTCGATATCGTCTGATGAGAAGTCGTTCACATCGTCTGCAATGGGATTCACGTTTTTCTTCAAACACAACGTACGCTAGAACTCCCCTTTCGAAAGGCGACATGGCATCATTGCCACTATCGTTGTCATAGGGTTTCAATACCATTTGAAAAACCGACGACTGAACCCTGTTGCTATGAAACCACTGTTGTGTCCGCATGTACAGACACGTCGTTTTTCGAGGGTTATATTAATTCATAACTCTTAATACGATTATAATTATATAATTATGTTACATAATTTAATAATTATAAGGTTTATAATTATTCAATTATATAATATATAATTATATAGTTTATAATTAAATCACTTAAAAAAAATTGATTAAAGAAATAAAAATAATAAATATTATTTTAAAAAAAAAATGTGAAGAAAGTTGTCGGGTTAAGATGAGAGACGTCAAGTTACTTAAGTCATGATAAGCACAAGATGAAGGGAATTGATAGCAAATTAGCTTTGAGGACAAAGCTTTTGAAGGAAAGGGCAATGTTACGAATATAAAATTGTATAAAATAAATAAACATAAATAAATATAAATAATGAATAATCAAATAAGGATTAGGTTAAGTAGTCATTAGTTAACTGAAAAGGCATGTCTAAAAGACATGCCTAGTTATGAAAGGTCGCCTGCATAGGTATATAAGTAGGGCCTCATTGTAACATTTATCATCAATCACTTATACATTTTTAATAAATTATTACTATAAGTACCTCTTTTGTATTTTACAATTTAAAGTCAACAAGCTACTAGTTTTGTTGCTAATTATTTTTGTCCCAACCATCTTTTGCATTTTGTGGTACAATTTCCTTTTGAATGTGGCCATTTATGCTTTTACTTTTACTTTTAGCTGCTTCAACCTCCAAGGCATCATTCCAGGCTTGACCAAAGGTGGGGGCAAGGGGATAGGGAGGCTGACCCTATGTGGACCCAGATAGGGAGTGTGGACCCAGGTGGGAGAATGATGAATGGGGGTATGGTGAGTGGAAAGGGAGTAATATATGCGGAGAAAGGAGCGAGACCATGCACCCTAAGTCAAGATTTCCCAAGTAGTACCACCCTAGAACCAAATCGTTAATAAAGGAGATCCTAAGGGACTAAGATCCAAGCGTAACATCTAAAAGAGATCAAGGGGATAGGAGCACAAACTAAGCCCACTCTTTCCGCCAAATCCCCCCATCAATCCATGCTCATAAGTGTCCATGATAAGTAAACCCAATACTTAATTACCAAATGACAAGACATACCTTTAGATTCAGGAGGCCCACGTTCAAACATATGATCAATACAGATGGGTGAGGGATCACATGACTGGGTCAGGTTGCGGAGAAATGGCACAACGAGCTAGTTGAGGGCTGCAATGGGCTACTGGTTGCCGAGCAAGGTCCATCATGGAAATGGAATTCGAGGTCTTGGAATTCGTCAATTGAAGATTCTATAAGAAGAAGAATTCTTGCAAGTTTTCCTCTCAAGATTGGAGAGGTTTTGGTCCTGGCTGATTGCCGACATCTTGTATCCTTTGTCTTACGGTTCTTTGTGTTTTGGTAGTTGTTTGATGAAGAAAACATTAATAATAAACTAAAGCTAATTAAGTGAAGTAAAAATACATCACAAACAATTATCAAGCAAGAAAAATCATCCTATGTTGCTGCCCCTAGATTTCTCAACATGGAGAAGTAACATCAAATATCATTTGAGTAGTTGGACTACCTAGTTGCAAGTATTCAACAAGGCGTAGTTGGAGCTAGGGAAGCATTAGAGGGCAAAGGAGCAACAAAGATTTGGGAGCAGAGATTTCAGAGGAAAATTTCCTCAGTATTTCTACTGTCCGAGAGGTAGGAGAGAGAAGGCCGAAGGATAATTATAATAATGATTAATTAATTAATGATTAGTGTAGAAGAGGCATGTCTCTAAGGACATGACCATTCATGAAAGGGCACCTGCCTAGTTATATAAGCTGGCCCTCATATGTAACAATCATCATCTCACTTGTATTCAAACATTTATATAAATATATTATTGTCCCATGATGGACATTCTTATTTTTCAGATATTTGCAACAGCCATTAGGGGAGGCTCCACTCGACTAGGATTGAAAATTAACCTCCCATCTAAGGTGAGGGAACAAGAGTACGGCCAAGACTCTTCCTTCTTCTAAGTTACCCCATAATTTATGTTAAATGCCCAAATACAAACAAGCATAAGCACCCAATTGCAAAATGAATAAGGTACCTTTTGATCTGAAGCCCACCTTCCAACATGTGCTCTTTACAAGTGTGCGAGGGAACATATGACTGGTGTAGATGGCGGAGATATAAATGGCACATCATATCAGCTACAAAATGGCTCTCAGGGTCTGTCAGCTGCCGGCTGGAAGATATGAATAGGGGAAAAAGTTCTCCTAGGGGTCGCCCACTTTTAGTGGGTAAGTTGGTGTACTAAATCTTTTTTTGATAAAGTATTTTCCATATCTGATTCATAAAGGGGATTGAGTCCTTAGTGCTGTGAATATTCTCCCCTTGAAGAGCATTGTTTTGGTGTTTGTTTTCTTGGGCAGCCTGATGATTTTGGTTAGCTGCTGTAATTAGTATTTTAAATTCAGCCACAAGGGTGAAAGTTCACAGACACAAATCTAGGGAACCTCAAATGTTGAGGTGAAATTTCTACAAAGCTGACCACACTAACCACACTACCTCAAAGCTACAATCATGGCTGCCCCATACTCCACTTAATTGGAATAAAGTGCTACTATATGCTGCTGCTTTCTTAGTCAAGAAACTCCACATTTACTGATGCTGAAAACATATGATGTACTGGACTTCCTGCAAAGTCACACACACAAACACGCGTGTATGTATGTATGCATATATCACCTGTAGAGCAAGATCACAATGAGGATGTTGACTTTTGCATGTGTGTTGTTTATACAGGATGAGGGGAAGACAGAAACACATTTCGGTACTTTGGTCAAGTGTATTGTTGAATCTCTGAAGATTCGCATCATCAATAAAGATTCTGATGAAGTTGCAATATGTTTTTATAACACTGTGAGTCATCTTTCTTTATGTTTTGTGAGTTCCTCATCTATTCATTATGTACAAAGTTATAATTGAACTTCACAACTGTGACTTTTATATGGGAAAATGAAATATCAGAAGATTACAAAATTCGGGCTTCAGACTCACACTTTTTATATCCTGCCATTTATGCCATTTTGTTTCATAATTGTGTTTTTTTTTGGCTGTAAAATACATCCTATATTAACAGAAAACTATTTACAATTGTTACATAGAATTACACAATGTTATGTATACAGTACTTGGGTATTATACAATATGCAGTATACTGTATATGCATACATAGTGTATACTGCTTGTATACTGTGTACACTACTAACACTCGTACAGAATATATACATCATGTACAGTATACAGTATTTGTGTATATAGTTTATAGCATATCGATATTATACATGAAAATTTTCTTTTTATCTCCAAGTAATCATACTCCTTAGTTTTAGCCTTAGAATATGTGTTATATAAGTATATATAAAGCCTATCCAGTATACACTACAAAGTATCTTGTGTATGTAGCTTATGGTATGCAGATAATATACTCGTGACTATTTATTGCATTAAATCAGTGGTGATGGATATCGCAAGGTGATAGCATCACACGGTAGATGGTGAGGACCATGTGAGTTTTGAATGGATGAGAGGTTGATGATAGTCATATTCTAATACTCTAACTTGAGTTTTGAGCTGTTCAATAGGAAAAATAATTCAACTATTATTCCTAGAGTTTTAGCATGATACATTTGTCTCTTTATTCTTGACATGGTGTTTCTGTTTCTTAATGGTCATAGCTAGAACAACTTCTCTCAGCATTATTTTTCTGATGTCTCTCATATGCTATCACTTTGTCATCTTGATTACACAGTGCGCCGATAACCACAGCCCTTCTTGGAAATACTGAGAGGGGGGTGAATCGGTATTTCTTAGCAATTAGCACTTTATTAATCCTTTTCAGAGCATTATTTATTCTTTAGCATTATTATTATTGTTATTCTTTATCAGATATAAAATGCAGTGGACAACACTATCCAACAATGCAGAGAGATAAAGACAGTAGACACAAAATTTTTAGGTGGAAAACCCCCTTCAGTTCAAAACCACAAAACGCTTCTTAGTATTTGTCTTCTCCCTTCTAAAAGAAAATAATTACATCAAGTTTTCAGCCACAACTGAAGGAATGCCCAACCCCCTGATTTATAGGCTACAACCTGTAGGACGCTGTTACACCCTAATAACCTGCTGCAACTGGAAGGATGCCCCAACGCCCTGTAAGTCAGACCACAACCTGATGAGTGCCCCAACACTTGGTTTACCAGTTGCTGTTGGAAGGATGCTTCGTCGCCCTGTAGTTTATCAACCCCAACTGAAAGGACACCCCAACGCTCCGTACTATTGAAAAGTGTAACTAGGATCAGTCTTCATAATGACTATGTAATTATGTATTTATGTAAAGAAGAAGACAGATAATAAAATGTATTTTTGGTGTACTTGCTTCATGAGTTTCATGAGCAAGATTTTTATTATAGGTCAATAAACTTATTCTTGATGTCTATTAGGGTTGTCTTTTGGTTACAAGCGTAATTAAGTGTCATATGAAGTGGCTAGAGAATGCTCCAAGACCTTGTCATAAATCTGTGAAGAAATGGCTCCTAAATGAGGCTCAAAGCTACACTCTCAACGCTGGAAAATGTGCTCTTAAAGTCGGCCTTCAAACAACAAGTAAAGTCGGCCTACAAGAAGTATTATAGTCGGCCTCCTAACATATGATAGGTCAGCTTATTAACTGGCAGTAACAACTATATAAACCCCTACATGTGCTGCACAGAAGATACAAAAAAGTGCAGATTTCTCTGAGTTTTTACAGTGAAGAAAAGTGTGGATTTCTGAGTTTTTACAGTGAAGAAAGTGCGAATTTCTTTGAAGTTTTTGTAGTGAAGAAAGTGCGGATTTCTCTGAAGTTTTTGTAGTGAAGAAAGTGCGGATTTCTATGAGGTATTACAGAGCTTAAATGCGGACCTGAGATCAACAAGAAGTGCAGGTATAATACTCAGAAATTGCGGATAGTTTTGTGCCACCACAGCGTATCAAAAGGTCTGGAATATATGCAAGTAAAAGGTAGCCAGGTGCGGATCTGTTTTTGGGTACTGTGCTAATACAGTGAAGCGGATCAGTGAGAAGGAGATACAAACAAGAGTGCATCTCATCCTGTGATGAATACACCTGCAATCTAAGCATAATAAAGCTGGTACCCTATGCAATGTAAGGACTGTGCCTAATTTAAAGAAGAGAATTACTCGAATGATAACTGAATAAACAAGGAGTGCTTGAAGATAAAGTTAGAGACCGAGTTCTCTAGTGTTGGTGCAGGACAGTGCAGGTTGGTGCAGAAAAGAAGGATCAGCGTTGGAGGTTGACAAAGAAGCGGTGACAAGGTCTTGGAGGCATACATAGGTCAAGTGTCTAAGTCTTGGTCATGGTACTTGTCATCTAAAAGGTCTATAAACATAATTTCTCGTGGGTTTTGGTCTCTAAGAGGGAGAGGTTTTGTCCTGGTCGGAGTCGGAGTCGGAGTCGACCCTCGGCTGGTTCGGAACCTGAGTCGGAGTTTTAAAACACTGGGAACAACATGAGCTTTGACCCCGTCCATAATGAAGTGCTTGGCATGTGCTGTTGCCTCTTCATGCTTCTCTAGGAGCTTCACATCGGTTGATGTGGCCAGGACTTCTGTATGCCTCCATGACTACCAGGATTTTGGGTTCTAGATTGCAAAGTTGGACAGGCTGTCCAACCTATTCTGATCACATAGTCCACGGGGTGCCATTTGCTTAGAAAAAAATGTGTTAGAACGAATCCTCCTCTCTATGTTAGAGACTCGGATATAGGGTCCTTGGTGAGAAAGGTAGCCTCTGCTCCCTCCTACAACTGACTCCCTCTCTTGGAAGGTTGCCAAATAAAACGAATCAACTCTCTTCGATCCTTTGATCGATCTTCAGACTCCTTTGGCTGGAAATCTTCTGAGATGTTGTTCTTCTCCCGCTCTTCGTCAACTTAGCTTAGGATAAATTCTGCCGTGACATAATTTTCACCCCACAAGCAACTGCTGAAGGTTTGCAGTTTAGCTTTTGGTACTCTGAACAACAATCAACTTCTGGACTGCATCACCCTAGTTGGCCTTTGTGTGAGCAGATAGTCTCAGCACAGCTTTTGCGCTGCCTTTGTGCAGTAGTTACATGGGCCTGCGTGAGTCTGCGTGGAGACTATGTCACCCTTGCCTCTGCTCGGTTCTGCTTCCTTCTGCCGCTGCGTTGTCTTCTTGCGTCCGGTTTATTTGCTGCTGTTGTTGCTTTCTCTGCTGCTTTGTGTAGCACATATTCTTCAGCCTTCTTGCTGGAGATGCAGGCTAGATCTACAATCGCTCTGATACCATGCGAAAATTTCTTAATATCTCAAACAGAAACCCTATTGTTATATTTCAGATTTACTTCTCCTACTTACATTAAGTTATTAATCTGAAAATATGCAGCATTAACATCGAAGTAAACATATTAACAACCTACACATACAGATCTAAACTGAATATCATGCACAATGACAAAGTGACACACAAGAATTTTTTGGACAACTGTCCCCGGGAAAAAACCAATGCGGAAAACTGGTCTTCTGGCTGCTGGAGGGTTTTATTATTAAGTAGAATCTAAGTACAACCAATTTGGGCACCAAACTGGTTAGCCCAACAGAGAAATAAATTAACTGCAGCTATACCTCTGTTCTGGAGACAGAAAAACTGACTGATTCACACCCTCAAACGAGATTTACAGAACTCAACCCTTTTCAGTGTTCAGAAATCCCATCGCTGCTTTGAAGCCCTCTGTGTCAGCTTTGCTAGCCTTTGTCAGCCCCTGCGCTGTTCAAGAAGGGCTCGCGTCATCCCAAATTGGGTTACACTGCCTCTGCGCTGCCTTGGCTGGCCAACATTAGTCCTCTTGGGACTGTGTCAGCACTCCTGGCCTCCTTTTGCCTCTGCTGGGCTATGGCTGCTTTGCGTAGCTGCGGCTCCCTCTGCGCTGCTCAGTCTACTGCTTCTTTTCCCTTGTTGCACTTTTGGCCTAGGATCAAACAATCCCTTTCGCCAATACTACCCCTCACTGCAGTTGAAACACTTTTGAAATTCTTAGCAAACCACGCCCAAGAATTCTAGCTTAGTTTCAGTGCTCTGCCATTGTGTGTGTTCTCCAATTGACCCCAAGCCCTCTTCTTCTAATTTTCTAGTTGAAACATCAATAGCCGTGATCTAATCTTGAATCGACGGCTAAGATTAGAAGATGCTTGATCCATGTGACTTAAAGTCATTTTCATCACATGTTTAATTTAATTAACTTTAATCTTTCAATTTTTCTAAGTTAGACTTAGGATCCTTAATTAAAAAGATTAATTAATTAAATATCTCTTAAACAACGTGGAATTGCTTAAATTGCTTTCTGGCTCTTGGGGATCTCATGTACTTTAGTCCCTCCACAAAGTTTGGGAGCTAGAGCACATTCGATGCTACCACAACACCCCAAAATCTCAACAACCATCGCCCTGATTCCATAGGCTCTAGTTGAGCCTCCTTTATCATTCAGGAACCCATGATTGTCCTAACCCCTAGAGGGCAATGAACCACCCTACCGAAAAGGAGGTATCCTCTGCTATATCTTGCACATCATGCTCTTATCCTTTGAGCCCCGAACAGTTAATTAAATAAAAGTCATAAAAGACAAAAGACATATAAAGATGGGTGGAAATTTCACGTCTGAGGCACCTAATGTACCATGATTGCTCTCTCTTATACATTATATACTTAGGTGTGGGCTTCCCTTCTTCTAGCTACCCTTGTACCTTGATGTGTGGCCCAAGATTGCCCCTCTCATCCCTTATTCCATCCACCTTTTTATCACATGCCACCACCACTGGAGGGATGTACCTTGGGCATACTATCCCCTCTAAAGGTAGAAACCACATAATAAGGTCCACGGTTAACCCCCTTTGGAGCTTGCAGACATTAGTGTAGAAATTTTTGAATCTTAATTCTTATGTAGAAATTATTTCTGTTAATCCGGTTTAGCTTCTCCTACTTATACAAGTCATCATCTAAATAAATTCAAATTAACATCAAAGCAAAACACATAACAAATCTCTACCAATTCAGATCTAGAATAAGCACATGCACACATAGACAAAGTGACAGTTATTTCTGGACAAACTGTCCCCGGAAAAACCCAATGTGGGAAAACCGGTCTCTCGCTGCTAGAGGGCTCTATTATTAAGAATATTTCTGAATACACAACTTTGGGTTCCAGATCTGGAAAACCCTACAGAGAATTCTAGATCTGCAGCACCTGGCTGATCTGAGACCAAAAACACTGACTGATCCACACCCTCAAACGGGATTTATAGGACTCAGCCAGATCTAGGCCTAGAAACCCCAGATCTGCCCTTGAAAGACACTGCGTCAGCCTCTGAAGCCCCGCTGGGCTCTGCGTCAACCTTGGATGGCCTCCAAATGCTCAACGCTGTCACTGGAAGGGATTGCGCTACCCCAGACTGGGTGATGCAGTCACTACGCTGCCCCTAAGGGTCTCTGCGTAAACCCTGAAGGGCTTCCTGAAAATCACGTTGTCCTTGTTGCTGCTGCCTGTTGCTGTTGTTTGCTGTTGCTGTTGTTGCCTTCCTTTGCGCTATCTTTCCTGATCTCTTCTTTGCTTCTTGTGTATTCTAGACCCCGGGATCAGACCATCCCCTTGGTCTAAATTCTCCTCTTTGCAACTGAAACACTTTAGAATTCTTAGCAACCCCGCCTTAGAATCTCAGCTTAGCTTTAGTGCTCTGCCTCTGTGTGTGTTACAAGTGACCCCAAGCCTTTCCTTTATACTTTTCTCGTTGACAAATCAACGGCCAATATTAAATCTTTAATCAATGGCTAAGATTAAAAGAAAGCTTGATCCGTGTGACTTAAGACAATTTCATCACATGTTTAATTAAATTCACTTTAATTATTTTATTTTCCTAAGTTTTAACTTGGGAAATACATTAAAATAATTAATTAATTTAATATCTCCTAAACCAGATGAAATTTCCCAAATCCATTTCTGGGTCTTGTAGATCAGGTGAACTCTAGTCCTTTCTCAAAATTTGGGACCTAGAGCACAATTGATGCTACCCCAAATACACAAAATCTCAACACTCCCACTTAGCATCGAAGGGTGTGCTCTCGCAATACATCACACTCATTACATGATATTGGGCACTAGTTCTCAGTGTCGCCGAAGCTTGGCTTCCCGCCACTCAACTCGCGCCGTTGTCGCCATTTGGTATTGTCGCCCATGACTCGCTAACGCGATCGCACCACCATACCCAGCCTCCCTCTCAATATGTCGTATCCGTGTCGCTCATAACGCGACCGCTGATCTCCGTCGTATTGCAACTCGCTGTTGAGAGTAACAACTAAATCTCCTTCCCCAATCTTTTGACAAACACAAAGTCATGAGTTGCATCCTCACTGGCTGAAGCTCCATGGTTGTGCGTATCCGTGCCGGCATCTAAAGAACGATGCACAACTACAGCTCTGCCTGCGTAATCAGACTCCCTCTGCACTACTGAAGTCACATCAACTCCTTGTGCTAAAATCTATCACATTGCTGTTGCACTGCATTGTCCCTCTGAAGCTCTCTGCGCTGCTGCAACTCTGCACTGCGTAAGTAGTACTGCACTGCACTGCTTAAGTCACATCAGCCTCTGCGCTGCTACTGCTTCTACGTTGTTGCTACTATGCTCTGCGCTACTCCTCCCAGCCTCCAGTTCTGCCTCTGCTTATGCCTCATCTGTAATCTATGCACCCACTGCTCCACTTATCCCGCTACTATCTTAAGGCTACCGTAGCTCGCTTGTGATCCAAGAGATGAGCTACTCAAGGATCCCACCTTACTTCCATGTAGCTCCTCTACATGTCCATGTCACCCCACCTCCGTGGTTCATGAGCACTCATGGCGTTATCATCTCCGACCTATCATCTGTTATTGTTGCTTTGGAAGAAGATGCTTCCTTGTCCTTCTTCTTTTCTCGACAATGGCCGGCAAAATGTCTCATTTCGCCACACTCGAAAAGCATTTGATCTGTGAAAGATCCTTTCTTCTTTTGTCCGTTTCTTTGATGTAAAAGGTCGCATCTTCCTCCTCTTCCTTCTTGACCTTGCTCAATGTGTGGCCGTGTCGCAAAATGGTGAACTCTCTGTATTTTGTGGCCTCGGTGATTTTCCTGACTAATGTATTTTTTACCGAGGGTTCGCCCGCCGGAGATACGTTGAGAAAGGTTTAAAACTCATCCGTGACTACATTGAGGGCCAGCTTCCGACTATCAATGCATCATCTGTGGTTGCACTACAAGGGCCACCGATCCCCTGATTGACTGCAATTTGAAGAGGAAATGCTCGATGTCTTCTCCCTTGGAGAACATGAATGACCTCATTTGGGCCTCCAACAACATCTTTCATTGGACAGATTTTCTCTCATACAGGGAAGTCAAGGCCTTCCACATCTCATTAGTTGTCCTCTTCTCAACTATGTGTGGTACAATATGGTCCTTGATACTGTCCATTATCAATCACTTGGCATGCCCAGCAGCTCTTCTATGTTTCCGTAGGAGATCCGCATCTGTCGGTGTGGCTAGGGTCTGCTTTGCATGGTTTCTTAGACCGTATGCCTCAAGGACAATCAGGATCCTAGCTTTCCATAAAAAAAAGTTTGAGAGGCCCTCTAGCCTATGATGATCACGCAGTCCATGAGGAGCCATCTGCTCAGAATGTGTCGGAGCTCCTCTTCTCTATGCTAGAGATCTTGGATCTAGGTTCCTTTCGAACTGGGAACCCTCTACTCCCTCTGACACTTGATTTCCCTCCTTGGAAATCTACCAAATCAACTATGATTCAGCTTCTTTTTTTATCCTCTGACCAAACTGCAAGTTTCCTTTGGCAAGAAACTCTCGAAGAAGTTGATCTCTTCCCAAACTTTGTCACTTGTGCTAAGGTTAAAAATCTGAAAACTTCAGAAGTTTAACCCCACTGGCTCTTCTGAATTTCTGCAACTTTTCTATAGACTTTTTCTTCAGATTCCATGTATTCAGATCCGAATCACACCGTCGGCTTCGTACCCAAATCAACGCCGTTTCTAAGTCGTCTCCTCGCGTAGTAATTGCGGGGTTTACAGTATACAAAAGTGCTGGACAATGCCAGCAATTCTTCCTCTCGCGTGAATCTCCTTGAAAACCGCACCGTTCTCACCATCTCGTCGCCATTTTTCCAATCCAAGCTTTCTCGGTAAATGTTAGATCCTTCAAATTTTCCACTCGGTGACCCTTTCAGGATCCGTTAAATTGCTCCATACTCATGTAGAAATTTATGAATCTTAATTCTTATGCGTAAATTATTTTTGTTAATCCCAAGTAAGCTTCTCCTTACTTATGCTGCTATCAACTGAATAAATTCAAGTTAACATCAAAGAAAAACACATAACAGATCTCTACCAAATCAGATCTAGAATAAGCACATGCACATATAGACAAAGTGACAGCTATTTCTGGACAAACTGTCCCCGGAAAAAACCAATGTGGGAAAACCGGTCTCTGGCTATTGGAGGGCTCCATTATTAAGAATATTCTTGAATACACAACTTTGGGTTCCAGATCTGGAAAACCCTACAGAGGAAACCTATATCTACAATACCCGCCGGACACCAAAATACCGACCGATCCACACCTCAAATGATTGCCAGGATCCCACCAGACGAGGTCTAGAAACTCCCGCATCGCTCCCGAGCACACCGCGCGCCCGGGCTCGTCGGGCCTGCCTTGGATGGCCTCCAAATGCTCGCCGTCACTCTAAGGGACCCGTTACCCCGCACCGGGTGACGCAATCACGCCGCCGCCGCTCCCCAAGGGTCTCCGCGCAACTCCCCGGCTTCCCGAAAATCACGCCGGCTCTGTCGGCCGCTTTCCGCCGTCCGCCGTCCGCCGTCGTCCGCCACCTTCCTTTTGTGCCGTCTTTCCCCGATCTCTTCTCTCGCTCAGCGGTATTCGACCTTGGGATCGATCATCCCCTTGGTCTGAATTCCCTCTTTGGTAAATCGAAACACTCGAGAATTTTTAGCAACCCCGCCCCCAGAATCTCACTTAGTTTCGTTGCTCCGCCTCCGTGTGTGTTGCAAATGACCCCAAGCCTTTCCTTTATACTTTTCTCGTTGACAAATCAACAACCATGATCAGATCTTGAATCAATGGCTAAGATTAAAAGAAAGCTTGACCAGTGTGACTTAAGTCAATTTCATCAGATGTTTAATTAAATTCACTTTAATTATTTTATTTTCCTAAGTTTTAACTTAGAAAATACATTAAAATAATTAATTAATTTAATATTTCCTAAACCAGATGAAATTTCCCAAATCCATTTCTAGGTCTTGTAGATTAGGTGAACTCTAGTCCTTCCTCAAAATTTGGGACCTAGAGCACAACTGATGCTACCCAAATACACAAAATCTCAACAATTAGCACATGCCAAACCCCACTATGGAAGGGCAAATTAGAAGTGTCTACCTATGTTGGTCTGTCAGTTTGGATTATATAAGTCTTTTACCTCTTTTACTTTAATGACTCTGTTGTGTCGGAAGGCTAGGGACGCATTGGATCTTTATGCAGGATTGTAGATAGTGCCCATCCTGAGTTTGGTCTCCCTATACAGGGTCCTAACTCTTTAGAGGGCTACATTGACACATGTCGGGTGTGTGTGAGAGCCATGGACATCCACAGCAGTAGACAACACTCCATGGATCCCCAAAGATGTTCAAATATTGCTCGAGATCCACCTCTGGATAAGGAAGATGCACCTGGTACACCATGCCCAGCCGGCCCCACAGTTGCACCATATACTTGGTAGGTGACCCAGAACTTGTACGTTGATGTGGTATCATTCATTCCATCACATGAGCCCTTACAAATGGTCTATGGGCATCTTCGACTTACTTGGAGACCCATGAGGTTATTGGTGTGCCCCCACACCCACTGGGAGCACCACAGGTTTATTGTTTTGGAGCACAGCGGCAAGTGACCGCATCATATAAGACCGTCTCACCAGATCTGCCCACTGTAGAAGACTCGGGAACGACCCGTATAAAACTCGTATAAGACTCATCAAAATGCAAAAAAACTTAAAATATGGTAAATTTTAAGCAAAAAAAAGAAACTAATGATAATTCCAGTCCTTATAAGTTATAAAAACCACAATATATGCAATAATTCATAACATCATCTCATATCTATTGTTGGAACACCTAATCCTCCATGGGTAGGTGTGGAATATGAAAAGTCACAATGGAGTCCAAGTGACCTTGGAATATGAAACCAAGAGTCACACCATTGTACTATAAATGTACATCTCATGTATAATGGAAAATAAGAAAGCCTCACGCTTATCTTTCAGTGTTGAGTCTCTTGTGTGTGTGTGCTCATCTTCCTCATACACCATGTGTGTGCCTTAACATGGTGTTTAACATCTATAAAAGTACAACATAACATATTCGATTTTGTAAGCAAAACATTTAGATACTGAATAAGAAAAGGAATCATGATTCCATAATTAAAATAAAAAATGTCAGCAAGTTCAAAATTCAAATACATGTCATAAATGATAAATGATTGTCTCATAACAATCTTGAGTCTCATCACTCATGGACGACAACGCCTATAATAAGCCCTTGTGGAGCTCATGGTAGCATCGGAAGGCTGAAGCAACTGTGAGGCAGGTGTATTGGGAGTCTCCATTTGAGAAGACAAACTAGAGAGATCCTCGGTCTCTTCATCAAGCCAACTCAAATCAGGGGGCTCCTCCTCCACAACCCAATCAGACTCTAAATCAATGGGATCCAATAAAATTAGATTTGTATCCTTTGGTTGCACTTGTTTTGTGAGCATTCGAAGGTTGTAGTAGATGAAAACCAACTTCTCCAACCTCTCGTGCTCCAACATGTTGCTCTTTTTGTTGTGGATATGCTCAAACACTGACCAATTGCGCTTACCAGAAGAAGCACTACAGGGTTGACTCAGAACTCTGATGGTGAATTCTTGTAATTGCGGTGCCTTAGAGCCACAATCTATCCACTAATGAGCTATAAAAAAATAACAACAAAGATTATTAGTTTGCAATGCCAAACATATAAAAGAGAACTAGCAAAATTACAAGCTAAGTTCTAAATCCGTTGTGGAAAAAGTCGTGAAAAAGTCGCGACTTTTTGAAAAAATCGAGATTTTTTGAAGCAGCCGATAAAATCGGCCGATTTTTTCGCGACTTTTTCAAAATCGAAAAAATCGGGATTTAATCGTAAAAATCCTGACTTTTTGCAGAGTCAAATGAAAAAATCGTGAGTCAATCCGCGCGGGAAAAAAAAAGCCCGAAAATCGATTTTTATTGGTTCATTTTTGTCGATTTGTTGTCGGTTTGTTGTGTTCACTGTTTAGCACTGTGAGAGGGTTCAAAGTTTCAAGTCATTGGGCGTTGAAAATTGCCGTTTAATTTTCCACGGAGTCACAGACCACCGCTCGAGCAGCGAGCTTGCACATTGAAGGTTTACCGTTTGTCATTCTCCACAGACCACCGCTCGAAGGCTTGCCATTCTCCACAGACCACCGCTCGAACTTGAGGTGCCGGCTGCCGAGGTTTGCTGCTGTGGCCAGGTGAGTTTTAATTTTAAGTTTTAACTTAATTCCAAATGCCAGCAGCCAAATACCTTAACGTAAATGCCACGGTTAATATGCTACGGTTATTTTTAATTGTCTATGTGTTGGTTTTTATTATTTATCAACATCATAATCTGTCAATACTATATTTAAAACCCCAATCATCTGCTGCTGCATTGTCTCGACTCTCAACTCCACTGAAAATCAAACCGTTCAGATTTTAGTTATAAGAATATAGGACATGAAATAGGTGAAGCATCTCAAACTTACATCTCTATTAAAAACATTCAGCTATAACTGTTATTAACCTACTTATGTACAGACTCAATATACACCAATAACAAATTAAGTTTGAAAAACAAATGCACATGTTCCGAATCATAATTTATTGATAAAAAATGTTCATACAGAGTCCAGACAACTAAAATCACAAGAAGTCATGCAACCAGATCAGCTCCTAGTGTTTCTCTACTTGAATCTAGTAATTTACCAAGTGTTCCAAGTTCCAACTTCCATCTATGTAACGTTGTAACTCCTTTCAGGCTTCAGCGTTCTATGATTTTTTGAATTAAAAGTTAAGAGTATCCAACAGTAACTGCAACAACAAATTATTAAAATTTATTGATCCCAG
>JAXQQM020092219.1:0-40452 GCA_034641835.2 Pinus albicaulis
TTATTTAAAAAGAAACGTGGAGTATAAATACAAAGTGTCCTCTAATTCAACCAATAAAAAGGCCAAAACCATAGCATTGAGATACATTTCATTACATTGTCAATAAAAATAAAATTTGACTCAGCCATAACCCTTTCCTTTTAGACCACTGGGTAACAAATATGTTTCCTTTCACCTTTGAGTTTTCAAATTATGCCTACCAAATCTAAGACATTTAAGAGGGGGAACTAATACAACGTTAAAAAGAAAACCGGAGCACACATCTACAAATTACCTCCTTAGCTACTGTCACACCATCATTAACTATTTTCTGAGAACCATGCTTGCTCTCCAAGACAACATTTTGCCCTTCGCCCCAAGGGTGACTCCAACAAGATCAACAAGTTTGTTCACACCGCCTGCAAGACAAATTGACAATGCTTTCAGTAAGTGTGCAATTGAATGCCACACCATATGCCAAAACAACCCTCCATGAAAAATTAAAATAACACATTAAAATCGAATATAAGTGGACAAGGAAAGATCCACCGCAGTGAAGTTTCACGTGCAGGTGACCTTCCTTTAAACATAATTTTTTCTCTGACCTGCAATTTTTTTGTCACCGAGCCATCCTTGTTGAAGTACAACTCCTTTTCCATAGCTCTTGTATTAACTACCTTCTCTCTGTCGCGTAATCTCAGAGTCCCTCTTCTGCTTGAGAGATTAAAGGAAATGGGTGAAAAAACTGAAAGAGAAGACAATTGTCTGCCATAATTATCAAACATTGCACCCAACTTCTTCCCCTTTCCATTGTTACCCAATGAGGTAGATGTGGCAATTGTTGTCATACTTCCCAAAGCAGAGGCCATCTTCTCTTATCCTGAATATAGAATTACAAGATCTTCATATTAGTATGAACCTTAAAAACATGACTCCCATTGCTAAAAACCACTTTTAAGTTGTAACAGGCAAACTAAACAACTATCGCAACTTTTGGCAACTTCTGGAGCATTAAGAGAGAAACAACCAAAAAGAAATACAACCACAATCCTCATTTTAATGAGACCGGACTATATATTTGCATTAAGATAATAGAAAGAAATCACGACTATATTAAGGCCACCACAAAACAATCTTTAACCAATGTCTCTCGCAGCCTTCAGGTTGCCATGCTAGAGGTTGCATATTTTTAATTTAAATTCTTGACCTCTCGTGCCCATCTATGAATGCATCCAATGGGATATCTACATCAAATTCTCCTTTATGTCCCCAAAAACAAATTCCCTACTACAAGAGCACCAGTATTGATGGATCACCCCACACCATCCCACCCACTAGAAACGGTGAAAAAGGAAACCCGAGAAAACTTCTGAAATATCTCAAGATGACTATATGGGTGGTTATTATGAATCAACCAACCATTCAGATCATGCTCATCAATCCAAACCATGAGTATTATGTGACAATATTCAAGCAGGCACTGAATCGGATTTCTGAAGCTATGTTAGAGAAACCCTAAACTCTCACTGAAAATAGGTGAAATGTGGCACCACTCAAGGATTGAAATGTGAAAATTGGTACGAGTGGTAGACAATTGGCATGCTCAAACAACGAGGTGATGCAGGAATGACATGAGGGAGAAAATATCAGAAAAGCCCCAAATCTGGATATCTAAAGCTCATCACCAACCTGAGATTGACAACTTTACATGATGTAACCTATGAAATCGTAAATGGAGAAATCATAGTAACAATAAAGTAACCTATGTAACAATAAAATCGGATTCATCCTGGGAGTGGTAATGGGAGAAATCATAGTGAACAACAGGAAACATGCATAGTTGCTTACAATCAAATAGATGAAAAAACACATACAAAAAACCTAGATAATAATCGTGAACAAGCTTAATATTGAATGATGAACTGTAAAGGAACTTACAAAATGTGACATTACGAACCTGGTCAAGCGCACAAGCAAAAATATCCTGGACATGACCCTGGTTGACAAGTTGTATTGCTCATGATGCAAGAGGATTTGTACCTGCACTGCCAAGTCAATCAATATCCATCATTATCTATACAATAAATACAAGTAATTGATGTAGTATTTTTTACTCTAAGATGCATTCTTATGATAATGTTAGAACATATGTTGAAAATTTCAAAACATGCCTGAATAAGCTCCTCTTCATTTCAAGAACAATTTATTGGAGTCGCATGAACTTGGAACAAGCCTCCCACGATCTGAAAGAGTAGCAACCAAGTCAACATTGACTTTTTTGTTGCTACGCTGGATCGAGCGAGGTTTGCTCCAAGATTAAATCGCTCCAATAAATTATTCTCTACTAAACAGGGCCAACCACGTGAAGGTGGAAGCTCTTATGGCCCCTCCCCCCCCTCACATCACTCTCAATTCCCCAATACCCAATCTATATTTCATTTTTTACTTTCATGAGCATAAAAAAATATATTCAATAACTAATAAAAAACAATTCAACAAAAAGTACGCAAGGAAACATTGCAATTAATGCTTGACATAAAAATAGTATGATAAATGAGTTTTTTATATAACGCAAAAAACGTTCCAAGTATGGTCATTGGTAACATTTGTCTTATAATAATACAATATTTTACATTATCGAATTTTCTTTTTCTTCTTCCTATTTTTAAAGCTCCTAATTACATCATCAATATCATCATGCTCTGCTCCTGTTTCGTTCCTTTTGACCCGCACTGCTGACCTAGTTCCGTAGTCACGATGTCTGGTCTCATCCAGTGACGGGGCATCACCTACAGAAACAGATAATATTAAATTTTAATTGTCAGTTTTTAAATATCATTGAACTAGTTCGGTAATATTAATAAAAAAAAAATGCAATGAGATTATTTACCTGGTGCACCAGTTGTCGCCGCTGACCTAGTTGCGTAGTCACGATGTTTGGTCTCATCCAGTGACGGGGCATCGCCTACAAAAACAGATAATATTAAATTTTAATTGTCAGTTTTTAAATATCATTGAACTAGTTCGGTAATATTAATAAAAAAAAAAATTGCAATGAGATTATTTACCTGGTGCACCAGTTGTCGCCGCTGACCTAGTTGCGTAGTCACGATGTCTGGTCTCATCCAGTGACGGGGCATCGCCTACAAAACAGATAATATTAAATTTTAATTGTCAGTTTTTAAATATCATTGAACTAGTTCGGTAATATTAATAAAAAAAATTGCAATGAGATTATTTACCTGGTGCACCAGTTGTCGCCGCTGACCTACTTGCATAGTCACGATGTCTGGTCTCATCCAGTGACGGGGCATCGCCTACAAAAACAGATAATATTAAATTTTAATTGTCAGTTTTTAAATATCATTGAACTAGTTCGGTAATATTAATAAAAAAAATTGCAATGAGATTATTTACCCGGTGCACCAGTTGTCGCCGCTGACCTAGTTGCATTGTCACGATGTCTGGTCTCATCCAGTGACGGGGCATCGCCTCCAAAAACAGATAATATTAAATTTTAATTATCAGTTTTTAAATATCATTGAACTAGTTCGGTAATATTAATAATAAAAAATTGCAATGAGATTATTTACCTGGTGCACCAGTTGTCGTCGTTGGGACTGTTGCCCTGTCTTCCTCTCTGGTGGTAAGATCCTCAAGGGAAACATTCTCTGTCATTTAAACAAAAAAATTTATAAGGACAACCATAAAGGTATAATTAGAAAAAATTATAAGTGGAAATTAATTAATGAAGGCCACGGCCCTCACCGATAAGAGATCATGGTCCCTATTGAAATGATCAAAGCAAAGTGGAGGATCATCTACATCTGGCTCTAAAACTGAGTTATTTGCCTCATCGATAGTGCTGCTCCCCTGATTTAAAAAAAGTTTTTAGACATTAAATTTATGGATGAAAACAAACATATTGAAAGGTTAATGTTTTACCTTATCAGGGATTCTGGATCGTGGGACCTGCCCCAAGCTTCTGGGACGTTCAACTACAGCTTGATAGCTGAAATGGAAAGCGATATGTTTATCTTCCTCTGTAGTTTCTATTCCGAAGTCATCACCCTACATTACATATGATTGTGTATTTTTAATCATATTTGATAGGATTACAAAAACATTGGAAGGCGATACAATTAATTATAAGATGTTTCGCTACTTACTTAAAATTCTTGTAGCTAATTTCAAGCAGCCGCCCTGGCCTAGCTTATGATGGCCCTTTTTCTCAATCCCAGTTTTGGTTTCCTTTGAGGTGTCAGGCAACCTAGAATCAACAAAATTGAAGTCAGATATGACGTAGCACACTTTTATTTTAGACATAGAGAAAATTAAAGCTATTGAATTAAAGTTGTAATTTACTTTGCGGGTCTAGTTGGCATTTTTCCTTCTTTCTTTGCTCTTTTCTCTTTTCCGTCATGGATGAGTGCTCTCCACTCACTCTCTGGAACTGCGAGGGGACGCTCATATCTAGGGTTAAATTGCAATTGCGTCCTATAGGTGTCCCTGGTATATTTCAAATATTTACCGGCTACCCGAGCCACCACTGTTTTGTCAAATGTGTCGACCCCAAAAAGGGCTTCTAGATAATCTAGAAGTTTTTTTTTCAGGTTGGAATTCTGGGAATTCCAATTGCAACGTATGAAGTTGGGCAAAAAATTACCAACTGATGGCTCTCAAAGATACTCCAATGAACTCATTGTTTCCTACACAGAAAAAAATAAGATATTATCATTAATTTAAAAATAAAAATCATGATAAATATGTTTTAGATAAAGTACATGAAATAGTTAAAATTTTAAAATTTACCTGGGAGTTGTACATGCTTTATAGGGACACTTTCATTGTTCACCAACAACGTGCCATTAATGGTCCCTGTGGAGCTAACACGTGTAGCTCCAGGAAACGCAATAATGTAGTTGGCCATATCAGCCTCATCATTGCCAACACGTTCAACAGTTGGCTGGGTTTCTGCTTGGGCAGGGTGTGTTTCTTGGCTGGCACCTAAATGAGTAGAAGGTGTACGAGAGGGTTGCTAGGCAATCTCTTGCCCTTGTGTCCCACTACCACCAACACCGGGTTCAGCAAGTGCCAGAAAATGCTACATACAAAAGAACTTTTTGTTATTTTAGTCAATGTAAAAATTAAAAATCAAACTATCACAATTCATCTCATGCAGAACAAAAAAAATATCCTTTTGACTTTTTATTATTACCTGATATCTTTCTAGCCGGCTCATAAGTTGTTTTATCTTCTCTTTTGTTTCAGGTGTTTGAGGCGCGTCTATCAAAGTATTAAATTCTGACCTTGCATATCGTGCCTTTTTTCGCAACAAGAACACTGGAGATAGGGATGAAGAAAGCTCTTCATCAAAGAGGGAATCATCAGGCGTACCATGGCTAGGTGTCTGTGACATTTGGACAAAATTAATATTATTTCAATTATGTAAATAACTAAACACCAAGATAGAGCAATGTCAGTACTTTACATGTTCTTCCGCTGGCCTCTTTTCGCGATCATCCCGTCTCGGGGTTGTTCCTGCACTGCTCTGATCAGTCTGCCACATTGCAATAAAATTATAAATGTAAAAATTTGAAAACAATATCTAACTTGAAAACACAAAATGAAAACTAAAATAATTTCTAATAAGACATCAGAAGACAGAGTTAGAGTTTAAAATATGCCTTGCATTGAATTCAGTCTTGGAAACATGTCATTGCACATTAAGGCACCCAAACAAGAGACGAGTTGACAATGAAGACCTTATTGAATATATTGTTGGAGCAACTTCTAGTACACTTGTTGTGAAGACCTCGGAGGACATTTTTTGGAGCAACATTGCTGAAGCCGATGGTTATAAGATTGTTGGAGACGATCTTGAAGGGCCTCTCCATGAATCTTTTGAGCAACTATTGAAAAATCAGAGAATTTAAGTAAGGCACTTTCTATCTTCCATCACCTTTTTCCTTTCAATATCCTTTAAACGATTTTGTTGATATTTAATGTTTGAAATCACGTTATAATTCCTTGATTATATGTGTTTGGGGACTAGAATAATTTCACACTAAAACAGTGCAAACTTAAAAGTAACTTAACAGATCCATAAAGTAATAATAATCATAATTCCTAATTTCTATTGTACTATGATGAAAATTATTCAAACATGAAGCAATGAAGACATGCAATGTCTGAATTTCAAGATTGATGAACCAATACCAGAAGTTAGAAACTACAACTTTGATTCAATACTCCGTGTCCTAACACCAGGAAGGAATCTAGTTTGTAGTACAGAACATGCATCATGTATTATCAATTCTTTATTGACAACAACTAAAGGTCATATACCTCATCAATTCCTTTCCATTTTGTGTTTTTATGTTATATTCCTTATAAAAGTGTCAAATTTCTCTCAAAGTAAGCAACCACTGAATAAAATAAAAATAGTTGAGATATGATTGAGAAATGGTCATTTATTTCTTAAAGGATCTTCACGCATTTATTTGGTTGTTTTTCATCTCAAGAAACAAGAAATGACCGAAGAAACTATCGTACGTGTGAATATAAGAAACACAACACGGCAATGGCTATTTTCTAAAGAGCAATGATGTCCACTGAGGATATGGCCTTTATTTGGTTCCCGTTTGCTACGAGTTTCTAGTAGAAATGGAACTTTTGTACCATTTCCAAAGAGTAAAAAGGGAAAACTTTTCCATGGGAAATAATTTACCTTTCTCCTTTTTCAAGATAATCTAAATCACAAAAATATGAACTACTCGCACACATTCTGGATAATGTGAAAGTGGAAAAGGAATACCCTACACAAGTGATGCACACATGTACACTTGAACACTAATAGATTTTTGTAGGTGAAATGCAATGCTTGTTTTCATTTAAATGTAGGGTTTTTAAAGCAGGGAGAAATAATGGCTTCCAATTTAATAAGGGTTTCTTTGGGAAAAATTTAAATCTTGTATTGGGTGATGAAGATAATATAGGGTATTGAATCTTGATTCTTGACATTGCGTTTAACTTGAATAACTCAAATGATTGTAAATATCAGTGGATGAGTTCTTTTTTCAAGTATTTCACTCAAAACTCTTATGTCAAAGCATTGTATGATGGCTAGCATTTGC
This sequence comes from Pinus albicaulis, assembly GCA_034641835.2. Classification (NCBI taxonomy): domain Eukaryota; kingdom Viridiplantae; phylum Streptophyta; class Pinopsida; order Pinales; family Pinaceae; genus Pinus; species Pinus albicaulis. The sequence continues at coordinate 7,116 of JAXQQM020092219.1, forward strand.
TTGTTTCCCTTTCTTCAGTTCAACGTAAAAAGTATATTAATATATTGGAGCACGAATGATAACTACAATTGTTTTCTCTACAGTATATCCAGCCCCAAGATTATGAAATTTTTTCTCAAGTGGAGCTATTTGGTTAGGCTATAGGGTCAACCCTCTATAGGAGGAAGGGCCTGCAGTAAGAACTTACCATTTTGCAAGAGCTGAGGGCCAATGCTGTTCTGCAAGAGCTGAGGGTGAATGCTGTTCTGCAAGAGCTGAGGGCGAATGCAGGGCGAATGCTGTTCTGCAAGAGCTCAGGGTGAATGCTGAGGGTGAATGCTATTCTGCAAGAGCTCAGGGTGAATGCTGAGGGTGAATGCTGAGGGTGAATGTTGTTCTGCAAGAGCGGAGGGCGAATGCGTGCGTGATATCAGACGTTAATGTAGCACACATGTACATTTGAACACTAATAGATTTTTGTAGTTGAAATGCAATGCTTGTTTTCATTTAAATGTAGGGTAAATAATGGCTGCCAAATTAATAAGCGTTTCTTTGGGAAAAATTTAAATCTTGTATTGGGTGATGAAGATAATAGAGGGTATTGAATCTTGATTCTTGACATCTAGAGAGAACCCTACAGCCTAACACAATCCAATGGAATTGACCAAAAAACCCAAATAGAGTCAACCCTACTATAGGAGGAAGGGCCTGCAGTAAGAACTTACCATTTTGCAAGAGCTGAGGGTGAATGTTGTTCTGCAAGAGCTGAGGGCGAACGCTGAGGGCGAATGCTGAGGGAAAATTCTGTTCTGCAAGAGCTGAGGGCGAATGCTGTTTTGCAAGAGCGGAGGGCGAATGCGCGCGTGATATCAGACGTTAATATAGCTATTGCGACGGATACGAAACAATAAAATCATTTTTATGTAGCGTGCATATAAGTTTCGTATTTGTATTTAGCGCGCATATAAGTGTCGTTATACCGACGGCAAAAAAGTCGTCGCTATTGTGACGAAGGCCTCTAAACGTCGCAATTACGACACTTAGACATTGTGTCACACTTGCAGTCGTCGCAATAGCGACGCTTTGGGTCATAGTGTTGCCAGTGCGACGTCTTCCTCCAAACGTCGCAATTGCGACACTTTTCTAAGTGTCAGTATTGCGACACTTTTCTATAAACGTCAGTATAGCGACGGTTTTGGGCGGGATGGAAAAAAATTGGGGAAATTTCTGACATTTGGTCAAAAGCGTCGGAACCAAGTGTCGGAATTTCCGCCAAATGTAGTAGTGTCAAAGAAAAGTTGAGGAATACAAATATGCACAAAGGTGAAGATGTTACTTGTTACCTCACTAGACTTAGATTGGTAAATGATGAGTTAGCTATAGTTGGAGATACCATATGATTATGAGATGATACGTATATCCTTGAATGGATTTATGAAGCAGTGGGATTTATTCGTCCAAGTGATCAATGACCAGACCAGTTGTCGAGTTAGGATCGACTATGGAGCGATTTCACCAAGGAGGAGTTGAGGCTCAGTATTGTCAGTAGAAGCATCATTAGGAGTCATAAGAGTGAGCAACAAGAGAACATGGACCTATCTAAAAGATGAAAAGAAGAAGAAAGACCTTTCCAAGGTTAAATTCTATGGTTGTCACGAGTTTGATCAGTATGTCAAAAATTGTCCACAAAGATAGAAGAATGACAAGGAGGGAAAGAATAAAAAAACATCTTCAGCAAGTGCAGATGAACTCTCCAATATAATGGATTAGGAATGAGCACTAATAGCCTGCCTACCTAGCTTGAACTCATAAGGAGTTTGATATATAGACAATAGGGTATGTTTTCACATGAGAGGAGTCAGAGAGTACATTTCCAACTATAAGGAGGAGGACATCATATTTCAGATCCAGGTGTGGAACAGGTCCGAGTGCAACCAAGTTCCAAGAGGGACTGTTCTTTTTCAGAGGGTGATTGACAAGTCAATTCCCATTCATGACATGTTCCATGTGCCAAGTTTGGGCATGGATTTTATTTCCATATATATACTTTAGGATAAGGGTATGATGTTATCTTTATATGGTAACAAGTGTTATTAAAGCACAAGGATTGGAAATCACCTATAGAAATTGGAGTTAGGACGACCAATTGTATAGGTTGTAGATGGAAACTACAAAGGAACTGGTTAGCAGTAGTAATATGAGGGATTAGGGGGAGCTATGGAATAATGTGATGGGCCATAAACATCATGGATCGCTTACATTTATCCATGAAATGGTGACAGGTGTTTCATATCATGTAACATGACAATGTTTGCAGAGGATGCGTGTTGGGGAAGTTTGTGAAAGCATATTTTCCAAGGATTGACACCATATTAGAGGGCATTCTTGAATTAGTGCATTCAAATATATGTGGGCCGATGTCTACGGAGTTTCTAAGGGGATATGATTACCTAGATACTTTTATCAATGATTTTTCCAAGAAGACCTATATATACTTCTTGAAGACCAAGGATGAGGTCTTCACTTTCTTTAAGGAGTTCAAAGCTCTAGTGGAAGATGCGACAGTGTTATGTAACCATCTCGCAAAATAGACGAAAATAAAGATCAATGACTTACAAATTATCCTCTTCGAGGAGGAAAACTCCTTTACATTACATAAATGAACAAATTCTTGGATGATACAAATGATAAGACCTCCTTGGTATATATAGGAGTCTAAGGGGTTACAATATAATCAGAGCCTACATAAAAATAATAATGTAAGGGAAAAATAATAAAAATAGTGGGATTCTACGGGGCGCAACAATAACAACATGGGGGATACATAGGTACAACTATAACAATAGGGGGCTAAACTAACAATAACAATAAGGGGAATACACTAGTATTATAGGGACCTAACATGCCCCTCTCCTTCAAAAAAATGTTGTCCTCAACACTTAATTAATTATGGATGTTTTTGTATAAAATTCTCATCCTCCCATGTGAAGTCTTCAACGGGTAAGTTATTACACTTAATGAGATACTATAAAATCAATCGAGTCTGTAGTTGTCAGGTTCTTTTTTCCGAGACTGCTTCGGACTCAAATACTATTTTTCATTCTTCCTTAACTTCTGGAAACACTATTTGAATTAGGAGCTTGTCACAAATAACCTTATTTAAGCATGAAGCATGGAAAACTGGGTGTACTTGAGAAGATACAGGAAGCTCCAATTTGTATGCCATAGTACAAATATTTTGCAACACCTTATATAATCCTTCTTAATTTTCTTAAGGGACATCTGTTTGTATGGTTTTAGCGGTAAAAATACCCATTCGCCTACATAAAAAATTATTTCACTGCGATGCTGATCTTCTTGTCGTTTCATTCGATTCTACAATGGAGTGAGGTTATCCTTTAAGAGTTTTAGAGCTTGTTTTTGATGCTCGATGTGATATTCCACTGCTTGAACTTTAGAATTTTCTCTTAAATATGATGTGATGGATGGTGGTTGATATCCATAAAGTGCCATAAATGTGGTCATTTTTCTTGCAATATGGAAGGAAGTATTATACCACCATTCAACTAGAGGTAACCACTTGACTCATTGTGTTTGTTTTTAAGATACAAAGGAAAAAATATATCCTTCAAAACATTTGTTCAGTATTTCAGTTTTCCCATCAAATTGAGGATGATAAGATGAGTTATGAGCTAATTGAGTACCAAGACAAGAAAATAATTCCATCCAAAAATTTCCAGTGAAAATGGGATCTCTGTCACTTACAATAATATTTGGGTTTCCATGCATATTTTTAGTTGTTTCCATAAATGTAGTAGCAACCAAATCACAAAATAAAATAAAAAGATAGATCAATGAATTAAAAATTATCCTCTTCGAGGGGGAAACCTCCTTTAGATTACATAAATAGACAGATTCTTGGATGATACAAATGATATGATATCCTTAGTATATATAAGAGTTTAACGGGTTACAATATAATCAGAGCCTACATAACAATAATAATGTAAGGGCACAATAATAACAATAGTAGGCTTATATGGGACACAACAATAACAACATGGGGGATACATTGACACAACAATAGAAATAGGGGGATACACTAACAATAACAATAAGGGGAATAAACAAGTATTATAGGGACCTAAAAGATAGGAAGGAAGATCAAGGTTCTTTGGTTCGACAATGGAGGTGAGTACATAGGAAAGAGTTCCAAGATTTCTATAATAGTGCAAGAATCCAGAGATAGTGGATGATTCCTTACAACCCACAATAGAATGAGGTTTCTGAGAGGAAGAGTTGTTCTATTTCGGAGGAAAAGAGAGTGATGTTGTATGACCAAGATATGCCAAAATAGTTATGGGTGAGGCATGCAATATGAAAATTTACATATAGAATAGGGTTCCACATAAAGTGTTGGGAAATATGACACCAAAGGAGGCATTCACAGGAAATAGGCCAGATGTGAGTCATTTCAGGATAGTTGGAAGCCTATCATTTTTTCAAATTCCAAAACACACACACTCAAATTTAAATTAGAATATAGAGAGAGGATACTTTGTTGGGTACATTTAGACCTTTAATGCATATCATATTTTCACTTCAGGGGCCATATGAATTATAGTCAGGAGAGATGTCAATTTCCTAGAGGAAAATGCATACATGAGGTCGAGAGATTTTCTAGTAGCTGATGATCAAAATAAGAATCCAACAAAAAATCATAGAGTTGAGTAGTAGGATTGGGGACGAAAAAGCTTAAGTACAATTACCAGTATGAGCACAGGCTCAATTGCAAGATTTCCTACAACTTCACAAAATATGGAGCAACAGATGGAGTAGACCAAGGGGGTACATCAGGAGGACATAGAGGTGGATATTCCATCTTCTATAGTTGTTATGAGGAACCGTGAGGTTCAACAGATACTTAGGGATGCTCAGGAAGTTATGGGAGCTCCTAGGATGGGCAGTAGGCAACAAAGACAACCAAAGAGGTACACTGGATACATGACGTTGAAAAATCAATTATTTGATAGTGATCCTTCCAACAATGAGGAGGCCGCACAAAAACAGGTGTGGTGAGATGAGATGGTCAAGGAGTACTCCTCAATCATGCAGATTAATGTTTGAGAGGTTGTACCAAGACTGCCTGATAGGGTGATGGTTGGATCATGTTGGACCTATAAGATCATGCACGGTGTAGATGGTAGAATTTAGGCAAGGTTCATGGCCAATGGGTTCTCTCAGAAATAGGGGATAAAATATGAGGAGAATTTTTCTCCTGTGGCTAGGTTTACTTCTATCAGGGTTGTGATTTCATTAACATCACAAATGGGGTGGAAAATCCATCAGATGGATGTCAAGATGATATTCTTAAATGGTGAGGTGGTGGAGGAAGTATACATTGAACAATCAAAAGGATTTTTAGAACACAACAGAGAGACCCATGTGTGCAGGTTCAATAGATATTTTGTACATGCTCAAGCAGGCTCCCAGTGTGTGGTATGAGTGCATTGACAAGTACTTGTAGGGCATGGGCTTCGTGAATAGTGTGGAAGGCACAAACCTCTACTACTTGGTGGTTGGGGGTGAGGTGCTCATTCTTGTCTTATATGTGAATGACTTGTTTCTAATAGGTTCACCTAGGCTCATAGAGGATTTCAAAATGGATATTGCAGTTGAGTTCAAGATGAAGAATTTGGGGATCATGCACTATTTTCTAGGGATGGAGTTGTGGCAAAAAAATGGTGAGATTTTCCTTGGACAAGGGAAATACTGCATCGAGATCCTGAGGAGGTTAAGGATGTAGGATTTTAGATCAATGTATAGAACCATGACCATGAATTGGAGGAAGATAGACACATCTATGGAGAAGGATGTAAACCCCACCTTATACAGACAATTGATAAGCTCTCTCATGTATTTGGTCAACACCAGGCCAAATATATCCTATGCAGTAAACTCTCTCATTCAATTCATGTTGTAATTGAAAAGAGTGCATTGGAAAACAACAAAACAAGTGCTAAGATATTTGCATGACACTGTCGATTATGGCATCAAATATGCTTGAGGTTATAGTGCCAAGTGGTTGGATTTACCAAAAAAGACTGCAAATGTAATACAATGGATCAAAAAATCACTTCAATATGTTTCTTCAACATGGGATCATGGGTTGTTTCTTGGTACAACGTTCGAAAGTAGAGTTTTGTGGCACTGAGTTCTACAGAGGCATAATACATAGCAATTAACATGGATACATATGAGGCCATATGGCTTCAGAAGATGATGGTAGCCTAGTTTGGTCAAAGGGTTGAGATGACGGTGACACACTATGAGAATAAGAGATGCATCATGTTGTTAGAGAATTTGGTTTTTTATGATCGGTCCAAACATATAGACATTAGATACCACTTCATCAGGGATTGTGTGCGGTGCAGGATTGTTCAACAACAATATATACCCATAGATGAGCAGGTAGAAAATATGCTGACAAAGGATTTGGGGAAGGTGAGATTCATCTTCTTCATAGACAAGATGGGTGTTATCCATAACACCTTCCTCCCTAAGAGGGAGTGTTAGTTTATGTAGCTCGGACAAGTTTTCTAGTCTCACAGGGGGTCCATGAGGCTAAGGAACACATTGGATTAATTTTATCCAATACCCATAAAGAGTTTCTAAGGAAAAATACCTTTATTATAATTAATTAGCCAATATATTAATTTTCCTAAGTCAAAATTAGGAAAATGGCCTAATTAATTGGGATTAATTAAGGTAAATCAATTTTCCTCTAGTGACTTCTAGAAAATTCATTTGATGGAGTCAAGATGATATTAGCTAGTGATTGAGGTTAGATCATGGTCATTGATTGCTCAATGAGAGACTACAAGAGGAAATTGATGGAAATTTAGAGAATAGATCAAAGACATAGATTTGCAATGATAACAAGGACGCAGTGATAGCATGAGGGCACTAGCAGATCAATATCAACAATGATTGAAGACTAAATTTCCAGAGGAATTAAATCACATATATTTCTAGGTTCTTAGAGTTAGAGGGAGGTCGATTTTATCTGCAGAGAGAGGTCAAGTTTCCAATAGTGAGATTTTCTTCAGAGAGGACGAGTTTCCTGAGCACGGAGAAATTTTCCGAAGTGATCAATTTGCATAGAGGAAGACAATTTTTCCTAAAGAAGTCAAATTCCAGAGGAGGAAGAGTTGATTTTCTCAGCCATTGTGAGTTTCCAGTGAAGGCTGAGTTGCTAGGGCCACACGTATGAACCAATTTGAGGTTCTAGAGGAGGTATGAATTAGATCATATGGGATGAGTTGTCTCCATGAAGGAAAATTGACTTGTAGAAGTGATAGCAACAATTTTCTCGAGGTTTGGTAATTTACGACAAACAATTGTGAATTTTCAATCACAGAATTTTGCTGAAGAATAAATAAAATACTAATTTGTAGAACTAGTTTTCCCAACACTAGGTTTTTTCTAGGGAGATTTGTCCAAAAATATTGATTTTCATTATTTGTGTGTATTCTATATTTTCTCATTTCATTTGGTTTATTTAATATATGTGAAGTTGCAATAGTGTTTTATTCAATATTTTCCACAAAGAAATCGCAGAAGACAAATAATTAGTTTTGATAGGTGAATAATAACCAGTAATTGATATAGTATTAACTTTCACAAGAGGAAACATCATGACTTCACAAACAAAAGGAGGCATGAACTAGGGGCTGAGGTGGCTAGGGTTCAACTACCCCACCCACAACTCTGTCAAGCATGAGCGCTATCTTATAATAAAAGGTATGGTTTATTTTATTAATTAAATGAATTTTATATTTATTAAATATTCTTAAAGTCTATTATATGGTAGAGAATAGAATTTTAGAATATTTCATACTAGGCTGGTAGAGCTCTCCATACTAGGATGGATATCTCGGTGCAAAAATATATGTTTTCGATAAATAAAAAATTAAGAGTTTTTATGATACAACGTGAAGAATAATAAGAAAGAAAAAAATGTTGTGAAAATAAAGTTACTTTTTTTATTGATGGTTAATGATAAAATTTATAATGCAGTTGTTTCCTCATCAATTATGAATGCTAACCATCATATTTCATTGTTAAACCAACCTAGATCCATCTTAAATCGACATCTACCAAGTGTTGAGATGGAGCAAGTTCAGAGTTAAGATGGATCAAATTTGGTACTCTTGCATTCTATAATAGATTTCCTCAAGCCTTTAAATAAGCTTCATCATAAAAAATACCATGGTTTGTCAAAAATTGGGGCCCAAAAACCACCAATGTAAATTATTAATTTAATTTAATTTATTTTTATTCGACCAAGTCAAAATTCTTATGTTTACATTACAACATCTCTTCCATACAGGGCTGGAGATCACCTCTTGGTGCCACAATAGCTTAACACTTAAATCGGTGATGAATTCACTTCAAGTAATTTGGGCGAGGCCCAAGATCAAACCTATCAGATACCACTATAACACCAAGAGTATATCCAAACAACCCATAAACCAAATATACTAGGAATTTATGACTTATCAAGAGTTGAGACTCCATGAGTGTCGGGAAGCCAAATCCTTTAGCCTTATCATAATGGGTGAAATATGTCCCTTGTGGGATTTGAAACCGGGTAGAGGAAATAACATCTCATTTTACCAACCACTTGGTTTTCCCACAAAAATACCTCTGATATTCACTTTATCAAGCAATATGTTGAGTTATTTTTTTTACTGCAAAAATAAACCCGTACTTTCATTCAATTATAGATAGAAAATAAATTTTGTATACACACACATTGATATGTGTGCATTCTCCATGTATTTGCCCAGATCCATGAGTGGTGCAACTAGGCCAAAATTATATGCCTAATCATAAAATATAAAGACAAAATGGACCATAATATAGTATATACAAAGAAGTGAAAAAACAACAACAAAAAAGTAAAAATATGGGAGGATCAAGAAGCATTGATCCTCCCCTTCTTCCATTTATTTTTTTGAACCTATTTCCAAACCCCCAAACTGATGCCAACTGGCACGAAAGCAAAATAACACATGGATATCTCTGGGGGATGATCCTTGTTCAAGTCTAAGCTCTCAGAAACATGGACATGTTTTGTGCCCCAAAAACCATTCTCCATGTGTTCCTCACAAGTCTGTTGTTTTGCAACCATGAGAGTTTCAGTCTCTACCATGTTATGTTTATGAGAAGCAATTTCCTAAGCTACCACACCCAAAATTGGGTGTAATCCATAATGAATATGAGCATCCTTCTTTTATTTGTCTGGCTAGTTTTCTAAATTTTCCTCCTCCTCATTAGCAAATAGATGAGAACCTTTATACTGCCAACTTTTATGTTTCTTTTCCATCCTCTTATTCTTTTTTGGGTTCTTTTTAGCCTAGGGGAATTCTGTAAATGGCTAGTTTGAAAAAAATATCGGCTTCTAAAAGTCATGTTCATATAATCTAAAAATTGGTTCCAATTGAAGTCTTGCTATTTAATTTGTATAGCACTAGAAAGGCCTTTACTAAGGTCAATCTCTACACAAATTCTTGCGAATGTAAAGATACCTATCTCTGTCCTTTTATTGTCATTTCTCTTGAATTTACCAAGTGTGTTCCCATTGTATTCTATGAACTTGGGGTGCCAAAAAGGAAGGGGAAGATTTGGGAGTCTCACCCAAATCGACATAATATAAACCACCATAGTTGTCGCATCAAATTTAGGGAACCATGGTGTAATGAAAATGCCCACATCCCCCCTAAAACCATGGTCCATAATTTAGTACAGTATCCAGTTATTTTTGTTAATCAAATTGAACAATTAAATAACCTTTGGAGCATAAGTAAATGTCAAATTTTGGCACCCAAAGATTGAATATCCACTAATGAAGAGCCTCAGGATTGGGCCAAAAACCATTAAATCTACAAATGACAGCCTTTGATTTAAGAGAAGAACAAAAAGTGCTTACCTTAGGAAGATTTACATTCATGTAAGGAGTATTCTCCATTTGTTCAACTATGTATGGTCCAGGATTATTTTGTATATGGGGTCCAATGCTATTTTGTGGAAGATTGGTAGGAAGGAAGGGCTTTCTCTTGGAAAAATCTTTGTATGAAGAATATCCATTTTGAGTACTGGGTCATTGAATACCACCCCTCACGCGTAAATTCAGAATAATGGATGAATTTTTGTAGATACCATTTTCTCTGATCTGAGTACCATCATGCAGAAAAATTCCTACATATATTATATTTTGTAACTCATTAAGAATATACCACTTTTTCTTGATATTCTATTTTAGGTCGTAAATGGTATTTGTAGTGTTTATCGAAGAAAAAAAAAACAGTCTTTCCATGAAGTTTGTTTATGAAAACCTGGAAGGTATCTGACAACAAACATAGAGGGAAAGTATCCAGGTCTATAGTCCATCGGTTGCACAAAACACATTTTTATCGGCGCCCAATGAAAATACATAAGGATATTTTATATCCTATGTCCGTTCAACATAAAAAAAAAGGGATATTTATACATTCAGGGAACAAGATAGTAGAAAAAATTGTCGCTCCATCCAACAGTGCCAAGAGCACTAGAACATGCATAAGATGGTAAAACCATAAAGAAATGAGAAAATTTCAAACTTACTATGGAAATGAGACATAAGCCTCCCTTGTCGTGGTTGTGTAAGATCTGATGAGCCAAATGTTGATGGGTTTCCATCGTTATAGGGGCGAATATCAACATTACATGGATCCCTGACAGAGGAGAACTGTCGTGAGCTAGTGTTGAAAACTTGACCCACAAATTTTTGTGTACCACAGTGTTAGTAAAGCCCCATATCTCCAGCCAAAAGACCATAGGATACCTAGCCCTGGACCAATGCTTGGATGGCTAGGTCCACGCCATGCCAATGACCTTCAAAACCCACTAGGGTGAAATTTAACTTGTCGGCGACGCATCCTTCAACCATGCAAATGTTCAAAGCCCTAGGAAATTTCACAATCACCATAGGTCTAGGGAGATATACCAACATATTTTTTATATATTAAAGGTATCAAAATGTTGATTTATTAATTAGTATATTGTTTTATTAGCCTTGTGCTCTAAAGAATCTAATTTACATTAGGTACCATCCTTATAATGAGAAAAATTCTTGATGGGTAAAAAAAAAAATAACAATAATAATGGTGGCAAGAGCAATGGGGATCATTGACGATATTTATAGAGAACAAGAAACAAATTTTGAATGGAGGTTAATATATGCAACAAATAATTGGGAAAAGGTGCTTGTTTTATTCCAAGGGATAAAGCAATTTGACTATTATATTCTTCTTTTTTTGAACTAGGCTGAGGGCCAAGGCCAACCCCAATGTTGGATGGAGGAACAATATTCACACTAGTGATATGTTATCAACATGATCGTGTGAAACTTGGTTGAGATTAAACACCACTAGGGAGATTTTAATTCCCACAAATTTGGCTCCCATCCTTCACCCCTACCGATGATATTTGAATTGATGACCATACATATCTACCATACTAGGCTGGAGAGCTTGGTGTAAAAATATATGTTTTCAATAAATAAAAAATTAAGAGTTTTTATGATAAAATGTAAATAATAATAAGTAAAAAATTTTGTGAAAATAAAGTTACTTTTTAAATGATGGTTAATGATAAAATTTAGAATGAAGTTGTTTCCTCATCAATTATGAATGCTAACCATCATTATGTCATTGTTAAACCAACCTAGATCCATCTTAAATCGACATCTACCAAGTGCTGAGAAGGATCAAGTTCAGATTTAATATGGATCCAATTTGGTACTCTTGCATTCCATAATGGATTTCCTCGAGCCTTTAAATAAGCTTCGTTATAACAAATACCATGGGTTGTCAAAACTTGGGGCCTAGAAAACCGCCAATGTAAATTATTAATTTTATTTTACTTATTTTTATTTGACCAAGTCAAAATTCTTATGTTTACATTACAACATCTCTTCCATACAGGGCTAGAGATCACCTCTTGGTTCAAAAAATCTTAATGCTCAACTCGGTGATGAAGTCATTGTTTTTTTATAGAATAGAATATTGATCATAATATTTAATTGTAATATTTTCAATTCAGTTTTATCCTCCTCACTTATAATCAATTTATTTATTTATTTTTATGATGGTGAATTAGTAACTTGTTGGAGTAATTTGGGTGAGGCCCAAGATCAAACCTATCAGATACCACTATAAAACCAAGAGTATATACAAACAACACATAAACCAAATATACTAGGAATTTATGACTTATCAAGAGTCGAGACTCCATGAGGGTGGGGAAGCTGACTCCTTTAGCCTTATCACTGTGGGTGAAATATGTCCCCTTATGGAATTTGAAACTGGGTGGAGGAGATAACATCTCATTGAACCAACCACTTGTCTGTCCCACAAGAAGACCACTCATATTCAATTTATCAATAATATGTTGATTTTTTTTTCCTATAAAATAAGCAAGTACTTTCATTCAATTATAGATAGAAAATACCCCCCGATCGGGGTGTGAAGGGAGAAATGATGAGGGTATTCATCATAACGGACATGCAACATGATGATAATTCCATGGGGCACGGCTAGTGGGTGGCTCGCCCCACACCACCACATGCCGGGAGTAAAGGAGGGTAGGCGCAGATAGAAGGATATGTCAGAAAATCATTGGGAAGTGAGACAATGTTAGATACAAGAGGTAAGAGGAAAAGGAAAAATTAGACAGTTGGGTAAGACGGTTGGCATTGAGCGATAGATAGCGATGACGAAAGAACCAAGTTTGCAAGTGGGAAGGCAAGGGAGGAAGAAACGATGACCAACATTTGAACTGCGCTGCTATGGGTATGTATTCTCGCCTTACCTATTAGCGATTATTAATTTCATAGGGATGGTTAGGGAACACGACCCGCATAGGTTGCAGGATCTGAGTCTTGGGGAGGGTGATGAAGAGTCGAAGTCGAACCTGCTTACCTGGTTTGTGTCAAACACTTGGTGAAATGAAAGAAACATGGCCTGAATGGGCTTGCTCTCGTATCTTTGTCTAGTTACTGAGAATCATTTGGGTACCGAAATGGTTAAAATGAAATTTTTAGTCCTGCACTGGGATGGTCACCTGCTCCTAGGGGTCTACAGGACTGTAAGCCAAAGTAAGGGAGGCTTATGTGATCCCTATGGCTACACAAGACTTGATGGGGATAGTCATTGTGGGTAGGGAAGGGGGCCAACATGGAGAGGTGAGTACTGGTACCACACTCCGCTTATAGAGGGAAATTGGAGGAGGGGGATAGTAGAAGGTTGTCAAGCTCTGCGGTGCAAGAGCATAAGGGAACAAAGGGGTGCCATGGAAGTCCCGCACGAAGGTTATAGCCATGGTGGGAATATAGGACTAGAGGGGATGCCTAACAAGAGGCAGGGTATATAGAAAAACCATGAGCATGGTAAGCCCTCAGTAAGCCACTACCCGAGAAATGAGTGTGGTGGGTCTAAATGGGTTTATGGCAGGATGGGAAAACCTAGCAAGGCCAAGAGAAGGTTGGCTCATTCCGACCAAGGGGCATGCAAAAAAATTAATGAAAAATTCGATGGGGTGGCTGGATGGGAAGCAGACGAAAACAATGACAAGAGGAGAAATTGGCCTTGTTATAAATTGACTAATAAAATTGTTTGTTTTGATTTTACAGGTCTTCCTATGTCTATCTCTCTAGAATCTACACAGTGGGTGGGAGCCCTAGTGTGGATTCAAGTGCAGGTACATTTGCTGGGGTCCTTGGAAAAAGGAAAATAGTGAAATCTCAGGTAGGAAAAGGTGGTGGAGGGAAGGGCAGTCAACTCGCAAAGGCAAAAAAAATGAAAGGGAAAGAGAAGGCATCAACTAACCAAAAAAAATCAGTGGAAACGAGGCAGGAAATCAAACCAAGAAAAAATGCAGAACTTGTTGCACACTTATGGAGTTGGGACGACAGCTCAGGTAAAATCACTAATATCAATATGGGAAAGAGACTTGAACACTAAGGTTTAGGAAGACATTCCAGATGATGAAATGGCGCTCATGGTGTCAAACCTAGGAAACACAAGAGGATGACCGACCCTGTTTAAGTAGGCAGTCCACCTCTACTAGACTATGAAATGTATAATGGGAAAGGCCATCATGGAAATTGAGGAAGCAGGAGGAGATCGAAAGGCAACCTCATGTCTGGCTGAAATGCATAGGGATATACAGGAAATACAGTTGTAGGGGCATCACCATAATGTGCGTCTTGGACGTATAGAATGAAAACTTCAAAACCTGCACCAAGTAGACATGCCCGGATCAAGTGCAAAAGATCTGGCATCGATCGAGTCATCAGATGAGTAGCGGAAGAAGTTTTAGAAAATTTTGTTTTGTTGAAACATGATGTGGTCAGATACCATTTACTTTTATAGTAGCATGTTAAAAGAGACAATAGATATTATAGCTTGTAAGGCATCTAGAGATAGAATCAAACAATTTTAGTTTTGGTTGGCTTTTATCTCTTGGAGGTGGCCAATAGACCTGGTTTCCTACGAGCAGGTTTAGGCTACCAAGAATACAGTATGATGTAACCTGTTGTTTTTTAGAAAAATGAATGAATAGAGAGCCTCTACCAAACTTACAAAATAAAAATTATAGATAGAAAACACATTTTATATATAGACACATTGATATGTGTGCATTCTCCATGGATATTCCTAGATCCATGAGTGGTACAACTAATCCAAAAGTACATTACTACACATAAAATATAAATACCAAATGGACCATAATATAGTACATACAAAGAAGTGAAAAAAAACAACAAAGAAGTAAAAATATGGGAGGATCAAGAATCACTAATCATCCCCTTCTTCCCTTTCTTTTTTTGGACTTATTGCCAAACCCAAAAACTGGTGCCAACTGGCACCAAAAAAAAATAACACTTGGATATCTCTGGGGGATGATCCTTGTTCGAGTATGAGCTCTAAAAAACATGCACATGTTTTCAAACCATCCTCCATGTGTGCCTCATAAGTTTTTTGTTTTGTAACCATGAGATTTTCAGTATCTACCATGTTCTGTTTAGAAGAATCAATATCCTAAGCTACCGCACCCCTAACTGGGTGTAATCCATAATGAATATGAGCATCCTTCTTTGATTTTTCTGTCTGTTTTTCCATTTTTTCTTCCTTCTCATTAGCAGATATATGAGAATCTTTATACTGCCAACATTTATGCTTCTTTGTCATCCTCTTCTTCATTTTTGGGTTCTTTTTAGCCTGGGGTCATGTGTAATGTAAATGGCCAGTTTGAAAGAATTCTTGACATCTAAAATTCATGTTCATATAATCGAAAACTTGGGTCCACCTGAAGTCTTGTTGTTTCATTTGTATACTAATAGGAAGGCCTTTACTAAGGTCAATATCTACACAAATTTTGGTGAATTAAAGGTACCTTTCTCTTTCATTTTATTGCCCATTCCCTTGAATTTCCCAAGTGTGTTCCCAATTTATTCTATGAACTTGGGATGCCAGAAAGGAAGGAGAAGACTTGGGAGTGTCACCCAAATCGGAATAGGAGAAACCACCATAGTTGTTGCATCAAATTCAGGGAACCATGGTGTAATGAAAGGGCCCACATCCCCCTAAAAGCATGGTACATAATTTAGTATAGTTTCCATTTCTTTTTCTGAATCAAATTGAACAAAAAAAAACCTTTGGAGTATAAGTAAATGTCACATTTTGGCTCCCAAAGAGTTAATATCCACTAATGAAGAGCCTCCAGATTGGGCCAAAAACCATTAAATCTACAAATGACAACCTTTTATTTAAGAGCAGAACAAAAAGTGTTTACCTTAGGAATATTTACATCCATGCCAGGAGCATTCTCCATTTTTTCAACTATGTATGGTCCATTATTATTTTGGATATGGGGTCCAGTGTTATTTTGTGGAAGACTGGTAGGAAGGCAGGAATTTCCCTTGGCAACATCCTTGTATGAAGATGATCCATTTTGAGTCATGTGTCCTTGAGCACCACCGCACACCCGTAAATTCAAAATAATGGATGAATTTTTGTAGATACCATTGTCTTTGATTTGAGTACCATCCTGCAACGAAATCCCTACATATATTATATTTTGTAACTCATCAAGAATATTCCACTTGTTCTTGATATTCTATTTTAGGTCGTAAATATTATTTGTAGTGTTTATCCAAAGCAAAGTAGTCTATCCATGAACACTTTTTATGAAAACATGAAAGGTACAAGACAAAGGAGTATCCGAAAACAAACATAGAGGGAAAGTCTTCATAATATCTGGGATTAAAGCCCTACAAGAGCTAGGTCTGCAGTCCATCTGTTTCAAAAATCATATCTTTATCGGCACCCATCGAAAACGCATAAGGATATTTTATATCCTATGTCTATTCAACATCCAAAAAAGGGGTATTTATACATTCAGGGGAACAAAATAATAGAATTTTTTTTTGCTCCATCCAGCAGTGCCGATAACACTAAGACATGCATAATATGGTAAAAACATAAGGAAATGAGAAAATTTAAACTTACTATGGAAAGGAGACATAATCCTCACTTATCGTGGTTACATCAGATATGCTGAGCCAAATGTTGATGGGTTTCCATCATTATAGGGGCGAATATCAACATTACATGGATCCATGACAGAGGAGAATTGTCATGAGTTAGTGTTGAAAACTTGACCCACAAAGTTTTATGTACCACTGCATTGGGAAATCCCTATATCTCTATATGACAGACCATAGGATACCTAGACTTGGACCAATGCTTGGAGGGACAGGTCCATGCCAAGCCAATGAGCTTCCAAAGCCACCAGGGTGAAATGTAACTTGTCGGTGACGCATCCTTTAGCCCTGCAAATGTTCAAAACACTAGGAAATCTCACAATCACCATCAGTCTAGGGAGATATATGAACATGTTTTCTATTTAGTAAATGTATCAATATGTTGAGTTCTTAATGAGTATATTGTTTTTATAGCCTTGTGCTCTAAAGGATCTAATTTATACTAGGTACCATCCTTACAATGAGAAAAATTCTTGATGGGTAGAAAATAAAAGTAATAAAAATAATAATAGTGGCAAGAGCAAGGGGGATCATTTATGATCTTGATAGAGAAAACTAAACAAATTTTGAATGGAGGTTAATATTTGCAACAAATAATCGGGCAAATGTGCTTGCTTTATTCCAAGGGATAAAGCAATTTGACTCTTATCTTCTTCTTTTTTTGAACTAGGTTGAGCCTAGGCCAGGGCTAACTGTTATACGGACAAATCATTTATGCAGAAAGAAGCGATCTCCCTAGAATCCTAAAGGAAAACTATAAACAAACAAGAAAATAATTGTTACCTTTCTTGAGCTTATAACTAAAA
The DNA here is from genome assembly GCA_034641835.2 of Pinus albicaulis. Taxonomy (NCBI): domain Eukaryota; kingdom Viridiplantae; phylum Streptophyta; class Pinopsida; order Pinales; family Pinaceae; genus Pinus; species Pinus albicaulis. Next base: position 24,552 of record JAXQQM020092219.1, read on the forward strand.
CATCAAACATGTAGCATGCGAAGAATCATTTAAGCACTTTCCACAACCAACTTTCCCCCGATGCCTTAGAGGCTTTCCGAAAGCTTTCCACAACTTCTCCATGATGGTGCAAAATAGATTTACATAGAAAAAAACATTCAAAAGGATCAAAGCATCTCACATATAAAAGAAAAGGTAAATGAAATTCTTAATCTAGCGTACAACATATAATTGAATCAATAAACAATCATAAACCATGCGAGTGATCAAGGAATCCCGCAAATAAAATCAACAATAGATGCAATTAGGAAGCATAATTACTTTGTATTAAAATCAAAGAGAAAACAAGCTTACAACCTGGTTGCCTTGATGTCACAAGCCTCTTCCAATGGTCTCCTTTCTTTCCCTTGATGACAAGCTCTTCAAACCCCAAAACAACAGCATAAGTTCACAAACAAGTCCCCCATTCATTTAGTCCTATGCTCAATTTATAGGAAGGATGAGGAGGTTTGCAGTTCCTCTTCTCAAGGGATATGATGCTTAAGAGGAGGAGATTAGTTCCATGTACCAAGGGATCAAATGCATAGTTTATAGTGGAAGAAACTGTGCAGATCTGTGTAGTTTACAATGGAAGAAACTACGCATGCATGGTTTTTATTCAAGAAAACTGCGCAGATGCTCAAAAAGGGATTTTTAAGGAGTGTAACCCAAAATTACTTTTTTCCCTAGTATTTTTTTACTTCAAGCTTCATAGGGGATTCCCTTTAGACACTCCATCAGATGGCGAGATATATGAATTGATAGTCATGGTGACAAAATTTAGTTTAACAGATTGCCCCCTAAAGTGCAAAGCCATAAATATGTTTGATGACTGAAACACTTTATCTGTCAAAGGTTCATATTAGAGACCAATTGGTTTAGGACCCAAAACAAAAAATCAAGGATTACCATATCATGATTTCATATAAACATCATTAAGGTAAGCATTCCCATACTCAGAGTAAAATTATCTCAAAGAATTAGTATGGAAATACATCTAAATATCCATGTCAATAGAAGACACAGTATGGACGCAGCCATCAATGGATCTATGTTTACAATTGTGAATATTTAATAACCTCACATAGTCTGGATGGATGAAACTAGATCTAGGGTCTTGATAGCCATCATTATAGATCCACAATACGAATCTATCCATGTGAATATATGTCTTGAAGTAAAAAATGGTAGAAACCACCTGATTACTGGTCATTGATGTAAAACGTTAATAGTTGCAAGAGAAACCACCAATAATGACAATGGCTTTCAAGGTACTCCAGTACAATCTATGAAGTGTGATTAAATGTTTTGAAGTCGAGCACTCATAGAATCATTCGATCGAAGGCCAATGATGAGAACCTATTGTCAAAAGAGAGAAACCTGCCATCAAGGCATGCAGGTTTCCAGTTACTAAAAAGTGTTTCTAGATCAACTTCCTAGATAATGAGCTGAATTCGATAGGAAATGATCTGTTGCAGGAGGACCTACGACATGAAATTCATTTCAAGCGTTGAATAAAAAATTAATATAATTCGGGACTGACTCAGGGATGACTGACACGATTGAAGGTTATGATTTTCAAGGTAATTTTAATTGAGGATGGACTTCTCTTGGACATATTTCTGACACGACACTTAGAATTGGTAGCATTTGACTCAACGATAATACCCAAAACCAATTGAATAATTTCAATGAGGTTCGATTAACTGTGAGACAAATAGATTTCCCAACCCAGACACAAATGTGACGAAGTGTCATGTTCAAGAGTGACATCCTTCCTTTAATGAAATAGAAAAATGAATGTTCTTTCCAAATTCCCACCCACCAATACTGGCAAGTTGATCCATGTGGATATTGGTGGCCACCCACCTATTCCACTTAGACCACCGCCATTGTTTCTTTCATTTTTTCAGTTTCCTTAATTGTAGCACAATTTATTATTTTTGGCAGTTTTTCGGGTCCTGAAATTCCAGAGCCGTTTTGAGGCCCTAAACAACGTTTGTTTTTGGAAAATTACCTCTAGGTGAATACAACTATTCAACTCAATATTTTCTATCAGCAGTGGTAGTCCTCAAATAGATCTTTATAACGAGGCATCATGTGCATCAAACATAGATCGTATGCAAAAGTTACGACCCCGGGAAATTAATGTACCAATTTACCCCAACGAGGCCCATAGTTTGGTGTTTCATCTCCTAAGGTTAGGTTTTTAGATTTTTAGGGTTTTCCATTGTTTCTCAATAATAAATAGGCCTTCGAGCCTCATTGTAACACATTTCAGAGGCTTGTAGCTGCCACATCGCTTCTTAGAGATAAGCTACCAATGCCCTAGATAGTTTATTTCCATTCTGTCTGTAAGCATATTTTAGTTATGTGATATTAATGAAATGAAGTCTTATTTCTGCTGCATCTCCATGTTTATGTGTATTCCTATATTTTATTTCATTCCTGCGTAAGTCTGGATCAATGGTATCAGAGCGATCTGATTTTTCTCGATCCTTATTTGCATGTCCCCAACGAGGTCAGGCTATAAGGAATTAGGGCTCGATCTGGTTGAACCTTTTCAAGATCAACCTCGCAAACCCTGATGGTCACCCATGGGGAATGAAAAGAAATATGAGGGAGTAGGAGATCCTATCAAAATAATGTTCGAGGAGTCCCTCGAGAAACAAAGGAACGCGATGATGGATAACTTTGCCCAAATTATTCAACGACTGCTCATTGATGGCACATCTGCATCTAGCAGCCACTTTGGAGGCGCAACTCCTTTTAAGGTACAAGTACTTGGACATTCCCATATTTGAGGGTCAAATAGACGCAGATGCCGTAGATAGATGGTTGAATCTGTTAGAAGGATATTTCTCGGTTCATGACTTTTCAGACCGGGAGAATATTATTTTTTCACTCCTCAAAGCTACCCCCCATGTCAAGGACTGGTAGGAAACCTACTGTGAGAAAAAGGACCAGACAGAACCCTCTCTGTTCTCGGCCGTACCAACTTGGAATTCTTTCCGAGACGCCGTCAAGGAACAGTACTATCCCGTGGGGAGCTATGAGGACAAGTACATACAATGGACTACGTTGCGGTAACAAAGGGATCAAGATGTGCATGAGTTGACGAATTTGTTCCATACCCTGTGCACAAAATTGGGTATCAAATATTCAGAGAAACATTTGGTGCTAAAGTACTGCAGTTGTTTGTGTTGGGAAAAATACCTAGAGGGGGGGGGGGGTTGAATCAAAGATTAGAGCTATCGAAAAATATTTTAACTTTTTCTTTACAGAATTCCATACGCGGTTTTGATGAACACAACTCGCGTATACACATGCATATAATAAAAGAAACTAGCGTATATTGATATAATTTTTCAGATTAGAAGAACCTTTCAGGAATAATATTTAAGTTAGTTTACCAGTCATGCATCTATTATATAATCAGTAATTATGTGTAGTAACAATATTATAAATCATCACACAAGAGAAATGCACATGAACACCAATATTTAAGGTGGAAACCTAATTCGGGAGAAAACCACCTCTTTTGTCATCTTTGTCTTCAATATTTATTATATGGAAAATTGATTACAATATTTTACTGATGTAGACTTATATAAGTACACAAGAATCAACCTGTAGAAGGCTAAAATCTTCTCTCATTTTCCAGATGCTACTGGAAGGGAGCTACAACCCCCTAATCTCGTTTACCAGCCACTACTGGAAGGGAGCTTCAACCCCCTGATCAGAACAACAGCTTCCACTAGCAGGAAACTTCTACTTCCATACTAAAGGCTTCAACCCTCAGAACCACTGTAGACCATGTTTCATCAATTTTCATACTAGATCAAAAAACGTCAACACAACTCTTCATAAACATCAACAACAATAAAATTTACCTGATACTTCAATCAGAACAGTGAGACCACTGTAACCAGAACTCAAAAATAAAACTAGAACTCGTAAATAACCCAGACTTGAAATAACCCAAAATTCAGAATAAATATGTAGATACAAACTCAACCCTGAACATTCATCAACTTAAAATGCATACGCTACTTAGCTTCACTGAACCCGCGTGTATACGCACTTTCCTTAACACCAACCTGCGTATAGCTCTATGAATACTGTTTTTCATAATGTAATCATTCTCAGATCTAGATCTGAGGCTTTCAGTCAGATATCTTTAGAAATGCAGAACCCTTCATCAGTTAATCACCATCAACCATGTTTATTCTCTCATTGATAAGATCTGTACATAATCAACTTAGCAGCATATACAGTATTCAAACAACCCAGATTTACATGAAGACTTCATTGATAGACAACAGACAAATAGCAGGAATAACAGAAAAACCTCTGCAATAAGCTTCATAAAACCCTATCTGCCATACGTTCCTTTTCTGAAGAAAACCTGCGTATATACATGCTTTTACTAAGATGAACTAACGTATAAATATGTAAATATAAACTTTGCAGAATGAACTAGATCCATATAACTTACCCAGATTTCTTCACTTGAATTCAGCAAACTTGCGCCAGGTCATAGATCTAATCATCTCTTCAATGGATCACACAAGAGCATAGTCATTTCAGATCTAGAGATCCTAAACCATCATTGTATCCATGGGTGCATCATAGACTTATATCTATAAATTAAAATAGAGTTCATCCCATGCAGATATACCTTAGAGAAAATTATTCAGTAACAACCCTTACTCATGCACACTTTGCACTATGATCTTCTTCTCCTTATATAGATTTGGTACTTTCAAATACCATGAGTCAAAATGACACAACAGTCGATGGTATTCTTGGACGGAATCAAATAGATGACACAACACTCAATAATATTGGCTAATACCATGGTAATGCCCCTTGGTTTCATAATTTTAGAGTGCAAAAGGCATACATGACTTGGATCATTCATATCCATGTGTATACGCGACTTATCATCATAAAAACTGCGTATATACTAATTCTAAATGTATACACGTGTTTCCTTCATAAATGTAGCTTATACATTGCCTCCATATGCGGGTTGCCTTCATTAAACCTATGTATACATTGAGAAATATTTCCTATTTCATTTCTCTTGCACTTACTAGAATTCCTTTCTCTGTCACATCTGAACTCACCTGTAGAAACATCATTTTACATATTTCACACATATGTTTCTTATCAAAAGGCAACTCATCGAGTAGGTTTCCATCAAGGACAATTTCATCAAGTAGGTTGCCATCAAGGACAACTTCATTAAGTATGTTTCATCAAGGACAACATATTTCATCATATTGCCAATAAACTTTCACAGACATATCTGTGAGGAAATGGATTTCTCGACATCTCTCACTTGGTGTAGCATACCAAAGATGTCAAAGCAAGATTGAGCAGAAATTCTAACAGAAGAAGCGATACTTTGGATCTATGAATCAAAAGCAAGGGAAAGGTGCCCTCAAACCACAAACAAAAGGACAAAGCCAAAGCATGGTGGCCTAAGACAACCTGCCAAAGCCACAAGAAAAGAACAACACCGCGAATCCAAAGAAGGACATGGGAAAGTGGTATGAGTTCCATAAGAGCTCCACTCACAACAGAGTGAATTTTGGGCCGAAGAATTCACTTGTAGCCAAGTCGAAGGATTTTGAATCGATGAATGCTTCGAATCTAAATTAGAACCGACAAGAGTAGTGATAAAGGGAATAAAATTATTGATCTAGAAGGAGTGAACCCAAGATCCGCAGGAGGAGGAGCACCTATTTCCCTATGTGGGTAAAGGGTTCCCCGCTTCCGCCCATTGTCGACAAGGATCCAAAAGAACCCTATTTCAACATAGGTGGTGGCGGATAGGCTTGCCAACCATTGCACACCCACAGTCGTACCCCATCTGGTGGCTTCACAAAGGATGAGATCTCCGCATCAGCTAGTAGTGCCACCTTCCCTACAACATCAAGCCCTTCACGGATGAGGAATTATGTGAAATTTCCCCTCTTGATGTTTGTGATGTATTATTAGGCCAAACATACTTGTGGAAGAAAAATGTTGTGTATGAGTCTCGACCTTGCGCTATTATTGTTACTTTGGGAAATAAGTTATATTGGATGCCGGAGATAGCACTACCTCCCACCATATCTTTGGTTACTGCAAAACAATGCAGTAATCTCATTTCCAAAACCGAGAAATTTGTTTTCCTGATGATCCGCCCTCAGGGAAAGAATAATACTGTGGCCACGAACTCCAGATAGGGCTCCTATGCACAACAACAACAAATGGACAAGGTCTTCAAGGAGTACGGCGATATCTTCACCTCACCCACAGGGGTGCCTCTACACTATCAGGTCAAGCACCCCATCGATCTAACCCTAGGTGTGTTGATTCCCAATGGACCAATATATCGACACTCTGTTATGAAGAATGATGAAATAAAGAGGAAGATTCAGGAGTTGCTGCAAAAAGGTCACATCTGGCCGAGTTCATCGCCCTGTGGGAGCCCGATCATTTTGGTGCAGAAGAAGGATGGGGACTTGGAGACTCTGTATTGACTATCGGGTGTTGAAAGATATCAATGTCAAAAATAGGTACTCGATCCCATAGATTAATGACCTTCTAGACCAGCTCAAGGGGGAAAAATATTTCAGCAAGATCGACTTGAATTTCGGGTATCACCAGGTACCAATCGAACCCTCTGATGTGTGGAGGACTTCCATCAAATCCAATGAGGGCCTGTTTGTATGGTTGGTCATACCTTTCGGGTTGACGAATTCTCCTGCAACCTTCATAAGGTTGATATACAACGAGGAATCAACCATTCCTCAAAAAATAAAACTATAGATAACTATCAACCATCATCGTGGAGAATTATAAGCTCTTTGTCTTCATTTTTTGGCATACCTTTGTTGCATGTCTCAATCTTATAACTAGCGACGTCGCATGGAAAAACCTACAAGTGATCCAAACCCTAATGCTCCGTGCAAATTCCTTTCTTTGATCCCATAAGCTAAGATTATCTTAGGTCCCTATAATACTAGTGTATCCCCCTTATTATTATTGTCAGTGTAGCCAACTATTGTTATTTTTGTGCTCATGTATCCCCCATATTGTTATTTTTATGCCCCATAAAATCCCACTATTGTTATTGTTGTGCCCTAACATTATTATTGTTATGTAGGCTTTGTTTATATTGTGACCCCTGAGACTCCTATATATACCAAAGGGGTCTTATCATTTGTATCATCCAATAATTGTTCATTTATGTAAATATAAAGGAGATTTCCCCCTCATAGAGGATAAATTTTAAGTCGTTGATCTATATTTTGTTTTGTTTTATGATTTGGTTGCTTAACATTTAGTATCAGAGCTTTGGATTCTGAGGTTTCACTACTCGAAATAGGTCATCTTGGAATTTTCACTATAATTTTTTTTTTACGAAGGTTGAAAAGTGGAAATTTCTACCACACGGAGTCAAAATCTTGCTGAACTTGCTGTCAAAATTTCAGATCTTGGTTCGCTATATTTTTTGAGATATGGTCTGAAGAAGTTATGATTTTTGCATGCTCCAAAATTTAGTCTCAAATAGGGGACCTTGGGAAAATCATCATAATTTTCTCTACGAGCATTGGATTTGAATTTTGTAAAAATTTACTAAAATTTAACGGAATTTAGTTTTTTTTATATGATTACCTTGGGAAAATCATCATAATTTTCTCTACGAGCATTGGATTTGAATTTTGTAAAAATTTACTAAAATTTAACGGAATTTAGTTTTTTTTATATGATTTTAAGGGTCAAAGGTTGAAAGAGTGACATGTGGCATTCTTGACAAGTTGTCTATACTGAACCATCCCATAATCAGGGCATCATGGGAGATTGGGTATAACTTTAACTTGAAGAATCCAATTTTGGTATGACTTGTTGCATTGGAAAGAGGACTCATAAGGCTACCACAGGACAAAATTCTAGATCTTGGAGAGCCGAAATTACAAAGATACAATAATTTCAATATCTATCTCCAAAAAGAAGCAAAAATATGTGTATGTTTTTTTTTTTTAATTTGCATAAATTTTGTTTGAAAAAACGGTTTGAAGTGATTCAAAGGGAATAGAGAAGCATATATATCATTATTTAATTCAAATATACCTTGAAACAAAAAAATTGACACACCCAGTAAGCTCTAATATGACACATGAAGAAGAGGAAGAAATGCAATATGATATATCAACGTTACAGGACCAAGTGCAACAAATTTCACCCTCCCAAAGAGAAACCAAAAATGAAATGGGAGTGTTGTTACACCATTTTTTGCTCATATAACCTTTTATCATTAGATGGACCCAAGTACACCATGTAAGACCAATTTTACCCTAAGTAAAATTGCCTTCACTATGTTAAATAACTTAATAAACCATATTTATTAGGTTGTTTATGGTCCAAACAGGAAACCCCAAAAGGAAATATTAAACAAACCTATATTTATTTGATTTTCCTCATGGAATAATTAATTAAACCATAATTTAATTATTATTCCCAGTCATGTTTAACCCAAAAACAAAGAAATTAATTAGATAAACCTTTATTTATCTTATTATTTTCTAGGAATAATTATTTAAATCTTATGTAGATAATATTCCTTGTTAAATATGACCAAATCACCCACAAATAATTAAATAAATCATTATTTATTTAATTATCCTTCAACCACTTCCTTAAAAAGATAAATAAATCATTTATTTATTTATTATCAACAAATAAAGGGATTTGACCCAAGTCAAATACTTTTTCCCTCCAACAAATATAATAAAATATTCCATAAAAGGTGGATCTAGATTTGGTTAACATTATTTTAATCATGTACCAAGATCTAGAATGACCCAATATTTTGTTATAAATAGGAGGGTTTTTCCTACCATTCTTCACCTTTTGTTTCCTATTAGATCACTCTGGATCTATACACTTGGTCACCTTTTTCTACATTATTTGTTGTGTGAGCTCCCTTTGAGTTCTATCTTTGTCTGGGTTTTCTACACCAACAAGAGAGAGAGATTCTAGATCTGAAGTGCTGAGGACTTCCAAGAACCCATCCCATTGAGGAGAATTGGATACGCTTTCTTGTTTTCCTCCCAGGTGCCCTTAATACAAAAATTCTTTCAAAAATTGTTCTTGTCTTGTCTATTGGATATATGGAGCAAACCCTTCTTTTTACTGCTTAATGTCTTTCTATGTATAGATCTGGTTTTTTGCAGCTCTTTTCTTGATCAACTAACTGCAGATCTGAAGATATTGGCAGCCACATTTGTTGTTAGGGCTATTAGTTATGCGTAGCTAAAGTGGTCCTTTTTCGTACACTTCGACGAAGGATTCATACTAACAAATGGCGACTCCACACGGGTTTTAAATTATGACCGCTGTCGTTTTTCCTATTCCTGCATATCCAGCTACTTCAGGCCCTAGGGCTTCTTTTCAGCTGCTTAGTTTTCCTCTTTTTATGTCATTTTTCTCACATAAAACCCTAAAATATTAAAATTTCTAACTTCCGTGTGTTTCTGGCCCTATTGCGCAGGTAAGCGACACCAGCCGCAACTGAGACGTCAAATTTTCTGAAAATCTGCCGCCGAGACAACCGGAATCGGAGGTCGGGTCACACTTTCAGCCCAAAACTACGACCCGGACCTCCGTGTCGCACTTTTCACTCTCTTTTTCTTCGCGACCTCGCTCGAAAACAAAGGTCGAACCTCGCACTCGCCAATTTTTCAGCCGTTTTTCCGCAATTTTTCCGGGTTTCCTATTGCCCCCCCGCCGTGGTTTTCCACCGTCCCCACCCCCGTTTTGGACCTCGGTTCTCGATCCTGCTTTTTCTCATATAAGTGGGAACATAGCCCCCTAGGGCTTCAGTACCCTCCACTTTTTTTTGGAAGAGTTTTTATCTGTTTCGGGTCTTTTTTTTCAGAGTTTCAGCCCCCCTTTTTCCAGATCTGATACCTCCTTTTTAGACCTCTTTTAATCAGCTCTTCTCACTTTCAAATCACCTCCTGAAGATTTGTTTGGATCTAATTTTAGGGCCTCCTCCTTTCCCCTTCTACTTTTTGTTGATCTCCTCCTTTTTTCCAGCCACCTTGCCTCTGCCTCTTGGCTGTGATGTGCACCTCTTTTCAGCAGTTTTTCCCTTTAGATCCCTGTCCCTTTCGACCCTAGATCTATTGGCCTCTTTTTAGTGTGTTTTGACTAGATTTTTTTCCTCTGTTAGATTAGTTTTGAGAGACCCGCCTTTTTGGGTTGAATCGATGCAATAGTAGCTGTTAATTTTCTGTTATTTCAGCATTATATACTGTTCTCTGCAGATTTATTTTCAGTTACGCAGCACACTTTTTCTCTTTCTCTCAAAACGAAAAGGGTTTAAAAATTAAAATTAACGCACACCACACACTCACCCTAAGCGAAGAAGAGCCTGGTTTACACCGCCAGGCAAAGACTTTAAAATCAATTGACACTGCACCTATCTGCCCTTGTTTCGACATTGTAATCACTTGATTCTGCACCTCCTTGCCCTTGTGGTCGTTCTTCTTCCCCTTGTGCCGTGATTGTGTTGTCATCATTGCACCCCCAAGGCGCACTTCCCGGAGACTTCGTCCCTCACCCCCGCTCTCCGTGGCCGTCGATCGGCCTGCTCCGTCCCGCCATCGTCGAGCCAGTCCTCCTCCGAGTCCGCACTCCGACTCCTCTTCTGATTCATTGGGTTCTCCCTCTCCTCCTGGTTCTCCCCCTGTCACCTTCACTATGTCTGGTCCAGGGCCTAACGTTAGCGGTGCTCCAGGCCCTAATGCCGGAACCACTACTAGCGGAACCGCCATAGGAACTACCTCGGCCATACCCTTGCTGCCGTACATTGCAGGCCTCAGCCTCCCCGATTTCAATCAGTTGATCAATGACCCTATCCGCCACGATGTTGGTTGGCCTTCTATGCCAACCAAGCTCCCCTCCGACATCCCTAAGTTCGAAGGCCTTGCTGGAGAAGATCCAACCAACCATGTCCGATCTTTCCACATGTGGTGTTCCTCCAACTCCATTACCGATGATTCCATCCGTCTTCGGTTGTTCCAACACACACTTACCGGCGAAGCTTCTAAATGGTATGTTGACCAAGCCACCTCTTCCCATACCACCTTTGCGACCATTGCCTAAGCCTTTTTATCTTACTTCCAGCTCCCTCTCCGATACGATACTGGTACGGAGCTTTTGACCTCTTTCAAGCAAACCTCTTCGACCCGCCTTTCCACTCATGTCCAGGAATGGCGACGAAGACGAAGCTTATGTCGAGCTCCCCCCTTCGAAGATCGGATCTATATGGACTAGTTCCTTCGCTCTCTCTTAGCTCCCATTGGCAAAGATGTCGCCTCCCATTTCCCTCAAACCGAAGAAGCCGCCCTCCAAATAGCCTTGAAATATGACCTGATCTATGCTCAGTCTGGTTATGTTTATACCGTCCTTCCTGACCTCCCCAGGCCCGGAGGCGCTAACGCCCCGGGGGCATCTCATTCCGCCGACGGTATCGTTGGAGCCCTTTCTCATCCGTATGCTCAACCTCCTATGGGCTATGGTCTCCCTCAGGGAGGGGCCAGCACCTCTAGCACTTTTCCCCCTCCAGGTAGCATGTATCCAGGATACGGCATGCCTCATCCTTATGCCCAACCTCCTACTTACCTCAATGTTGCCCAACCTAACCATTATCCTTATCCACAGCCTGGTGCGCTAGCTCCTCCAGCATATGCGCTTCCACCTCCCTTTCCTCCTCAACCCCATCAACAGCACCTACAGCCCCCCCCAGGGCAAGTATTTGCACAGCAGGGCGCGAATAATCCCCATTCTTCTCAAAGAAGGTGGAGAGGCAATCCAAATCAATCTGCCCCTGGTACTCGTGGACCCAATCCTCAAGGTGTTGACCCTAACACTGCTAACCAGCAACAGGGCACTCAGCCCAAGCCGGACAGGCCGCTTCGCACCAATAAGCCTTGTTCGTGTTGCGTTGTATACGGTAATTACACCCACGATTGTCCCCTCTTACCACAGATGCGGAAGATGTGGGAGTCTCAAGCCATATTGCAAGGACAACATGCCTCCCCTCATGCTCCCCCTAATGTGGCCACTAGTCAACCAGTTGTCTTTACTAATCCTTTCCCTCAGCAAGGATTCGTGGCTACCCAACCACCTGACAGACAGGTCGCCACTCCACCTTCCATTTCTGGTTCCTCCGATTACCAGATCCTCATGATGAACTCTGATCCTTCCCCAACCGTCGACCTTCACCTTCAAACTCGGTCTCGCCAGTACCCCAAGCCTCCCGCTCAGTCTGCCCCCGAGTCCCCTTCTTCTGGTTCTACAGAGCCTCTTTCGACAACCAATGGTCCCTTACATATCCCTCAACCCAAATTTGAGGTCCATACCAAGATTCCTAAAGGACCGTTACGTCGAAATGCTGCTTCTGGTCGAGCTGCTCATTCGTATAGCATAGTAGATGATTTGGCGCAATCTCTTGCTGCCATTTCCACACTGGAACTCCTCCAGTCGTGCCCTTCCCAAAAGAAGGCTCTACTATCTGCCGTGGGCACTGTAGATCCTGCTGATGACCAAATGATTGTGTTCGAAGCCCATCAATCAGACCATCCTCCTCTTCCTGCTTCCATCGCCTTCCAAATCCTAGTCAAAATCTTGAACGCCAACGTTTCTCAGTGTATAATTGATGAGGGGGAATCCACCTGTGTGATGTCCGCTTCGGTTTGCAAGCAACTCAGATCTCCTGAGCTGGCCCCTTCCATGATCACCCTTCGAGCGTGGGACGGCCATGCCTCCCATCCCATTGGCCTTTTTCGTAGTTGTCCTATCACCCTTGCCGGTAAGACCGTTTGCTTTGACGTCGAAGTCATTGACACCCCTCTAGACTACAACATTCTATTGGGGCGAAGCTACACCTATGCCATGTCTACTGTCCCATCTGCGGTTTTTCGCAAGATGTCTTTCCCTCACAATGGAAAGATAGTCACCATTGACCAGTTGTCTTACCATGAGCCGCCGTCTCAGACCTCTCCAGAGACGACCATCTCTTCTGTAGCCAATAAGCAAACCGTCGATTCCTTGACCAGTTTCTCCCCTGGCGTCTACAAAGATTCCTCCCTACTTGGAACTTTTCCTGTTCTCCCCCCTCCTCATCTCTCTGATCCCAGCTTATCGAATGTTTGCATGATGCAATCATCTCAGGCTGCCCTTAAGCCACCCGCCTCAGCTAGTCAGCAACCTCAGACACAACCTCACCCACCGCAACCCGCTCCTAGCCCTTTCTCTCCGCCAGTCGGACCTTCTCCTTTTGGCCCTTCTCCTACAGCTGGTGTCCTTGAACCCCTTTATCCCCTTGGATCGGTTCCCCCAGGCCTTAACCATCTCGGAGCCGTCCCTCCTGGACATTATCCCTCTGGTCAGATACCTTTCCTGGCTCCCCCTCCCGGAGTCTATACGGTTCCCGTCATAGCCACCCTCTCTCTCCCTAACCTGAACCTGGGCATACCCGTCTGGTACATTGACCCTCCAGTCGCTACCCCACCCGGTCACCCCAAACCTTACCTTGCTTTGACACCGGTTCAATCAGTCCCCCTCGCTTCCTCCGGGCCCCCTGCACCTCCCTAGGACCCTGCCCCTGTGGTGACAGCCCCAGGAAAGAAAGGCAAAGCTCGTAAGGGGGCAACCAATCAGGACCAAGCCGCCCCGACAGACCCTACCCCTCCTCGACCGCCAAAGCACGCTATCCAGTGCGCTTTGTGCGATATTGTCGGTCACGCCACCCATATGTGTCCTGAATTGCCGCACCTCAAGATCCTGGTCAACGAGACATTTCCCGACTCTGATATCCACGAAGTCTACGTCACTATCTCGGATTCTATCCCGAAACTCAAAACCTTGCGCACAAATCACCCTTGTGCTTTGTGTGATTTCCACGGCCATTACACCCACCTCTGTCCCCGCCTTGACGAGTATCGTTCCTCCTTAGACACGCACCGCCAATTCAAGGCTATGCACGACAAGATACCTTCTCACTTGTCTGCGAGTTCTACTTCGATAGGACCAGAGGATATTCCTACTCCCATTCACATTCCTCCTCCCGCTATTGAACCAACGGAGCCTTCGACCACCATTTTGTACCTATCATCATCCTTGAGAGATAGTTCACCTAACCTTCAACCTACAGACACTCTCAGTTCCCCCTCCGTCGACCTTGGATCTATTGACGTTGTGCATCTGAGCCCTTCTCCACAAGATGACCAGTCACACATCACTACCTCATCAGATGATCCTTCTTCCTCCAGTCTTCCCATCTTCCAGTCCGATGAAGACATTATGGAAGCCATGACCAACCCTAAATTTCCGTGGGATGATATGCACCATCGCGCATACTTCCTCCCACAGCAGTCCCATGACCAATATGCTGTGGAAACCAAAGACTTCATTCCCCATGCAGTCGATTGGTTCAAAAATACCATCCCTGCACCTGATGCTTTTGAAGAAGGAAACATGGCCAACATCTCTCTGACCATTAAAATTGACATTTCGGTCAAACCAGGAATCGAAGAATATATCACCTTGGGCGCCCAATGCACCCCGGAAGAAATCGAAGCTTACACTAAGCTTTTCAAAGAATTTCGTGATATTTTCGCCTGGTCCTACTCCAAAATGCCTGGGCTCGATCCCACCATCGTCGAGCATCATATCGACACATGGCCTGATGCCAACCCAGTCCGACAAAAGTTGAGACCCATTAATCCTTCCAGACATGATGCTATCAAAGCCGAAATCGATAAGCTCAAGCAGGCTGGTTTCATTTATCCTATTGAATACACCACTTGGGTGTCCAACCCAGTTCCCGTCCTCAAGAAACAAGGCACCATCCGTGTCTGCACGTACTTTCGCGACTTGAACAAAGCTTGTCCCAAAGACAACTTCCCCACACCATTTATTGACCAAATCATTGATGAGTGTGCGGGGCATGAGGTTCTATCCTTTATGGATGGTTTCTCCGGATACAACCAAATCGTTATCCGTCCTGCCGACCAACTTAAAACTGCGTTCATCAGTCCGTGGGGGACTTTTGCTTACCGGGTCATGCCATTCGGCCTTAAAAACGCCGGCGCCACTTTTCAACGGGCCATGTCTTATTGTTTCCATGACTTAGCTCATATTATCCTTGCTTATTTAGACGACCTCACTGCACGTTCTAAGCATCGGGCACAGCACCTACACGATCTGCGTACCATTTTTCTCCGATGTCGCAAGTATAATATCCGCCTTAACCCGTTGAAATGCGTCTTTTGCGTTCCTGCCGGCCGTCTCTTAGGCTTCATAGTGTCTAAGGATGGTATCACTCTTGACCCTTTGAAAGTTCAAGCCATTCTTGAACTTCCCATTCCACGTACCCTATGCCAGCTCCAAAGTCTCCAGGGCAAAGCTAATTTTCTTCGTCGGTTCGTCCCTGACTATGCCACCACCGCACATGGGTTCCTTAGACTCCTCCGATCCAATATCCCATTTGTTTGGGATACCTATGCTCATGAGTCTTTCGATGCCCTCAAGCAAGCTCTCACATCCGCTCCCTTGATCCGCCCTCCCGACTTTGATCGGGACTTCATCCTGTACATCTCCGCTTCCACCTATTCGGTCGCTGGAGTCCTTATCCGTGTTAGCGCTCGAATCTACCTTAGGCTGAAATAAGGTAAAACTCAAGGCAACATCAAACCACGCTCAGCCTCGTAGCTAGCCCTACGAGGACAGGAGAGGGCTCTCTCCGGGTCTATCTCGGAAAAAGGTCTTCAAAGGGGCTGAGATGACCTATAATAGATACTGATTTTAGGCTAGT